>JADZMA010002836.1:0-10901 GCA_020796225.1 Arion vulgaris
TAATTGTTTTGTTTTGGTTGCCACATGAGTCTTCTATTGAGAAGTCTCCACACTTTTCCAACACACCTAAAAATACTAATTGGTCATGATTGCTTGATAGAATCTGTCTTTCCTTGTTTTAGATTGGGCACTGTGATAGTTCTTTCTATTCACTGGGCATTACTCACTTTCCAGATTGCATTAAAAACGTTTAGCAGCTTTTTCTTGACTTTCTTGCCTAGATTGATGAGCATCTCATTTGTGATGCCATCTTTTCCTGGTGACTTCTTAAGGTTAAGACCCTGGTGTGCTTCTTCAACTCACCTCTGTCCATGTTGAGACGTCTTGTCCCACCAAATATCGAAAAATTAGTTTCATCACATCTAGTTCAGCACCAATAAATACATTATAACATAAATTGTCAAGGATACTGTGAGGAATACAGTAATATTGGTATTAACTTCTAATAAAATAACTGAAAAATATGACGGTGTTTTTCAATTTTTAGTATGTACAATATAGTTTACTCACGGGAAGCAGTAGGAATTAGTCACTGAAACAGGGGCGCTCTATTCAATAAAGGTTGGAAACCTATGCTCTAGAACAACCAGTTGTTAACAGAAAGGTATGATTGGTCTGATTTGTGACAAATTGTATAGATAAAATATGTCACCTTTAAATTCCGCACATTCACTTTCTACATTCGTGATATTCAGGTTCCTGTGAGGAGCACGGTATAGTCGAAAAATGTGAGAATTGCTAGAAGCAGCAATACTAACAGGACCATTTAATCAGATGTACGAGATATATCTCATTAGGCACAAACCTGAAGGAATTAATTGTTGGGTCCAATTAATTTTTCTAGGTCCATTTACTAAGTATGCAGGGGGAAGGAATGCAAATTCTTTTATCTTAGTAATGTCGAATGTTGAATATAACTTACAACCCTCTTATTTCCTATTTTATACTCGAACGCTCCATGCATTACTCCAGTATGTCCTCCCATTCTGTTTAGCTAATAATAATTTATATTAATTACATTTGCAGCAACACCTAGACGATTCATTGGTGAGATAGCACGTGGTGCATGTAGAACACAATATTCCTGGGCCGGCACCATCTACTGCAGTTACTCCTCCGCTACCCCAACTATGGTGCTTGAGATTTTTGTACAACGTCAGATTTCAAGCGTTCCTTGTGTTCTTGTAAGTTGTAAATAGTAGGACTGTTTTTGTACATGACGGTAGCAATGATGGAAGCAGTAGTAGTATTAGTAATAGTATGGTAGTGGTAGTAGTGGCAGTAATAGTAGCAGTGCAGGGTGGTAGTGGTAGTGGTAGCAGCAGTAGCAAGTGCAGGTGGCAGCAGCAGCAGTAGCAGTAGCAGAAGCAGTAGCAGTACATTAGTAGCAGGGAGTAGTACCATTAGTAGCAGTGGTAGGCAGTAGCATTAGCAGTAGCGAGTAGCATTAGCAGTAGTATAGTAGTAGCAGTAGCAGTAGCGGTGGAGTAATAGCAGCAGGGCAGTAGTAATAGTAGTAGTATTAGTAGTAGCAGTAGCAGTAGTAGTAGCATTAGTAGTATATAATAGTGGGAGGTAGCAGCATATAGTAAAGCGAGTAGCATTAGTAGGGAGATTAGCAGTGAAGCAGTAGCGTGGTAGTAATACAGAGCTAGCAGTAGAATAGTAGTAGTATTAGTAGTAGCAGTAGAGTAGTATAGCAGCATTAATAGAGTATAGTAGTAGTGGATTAGTAGTAGTAGATTAGTAGTATTAGTAGAGCATTAGTAGTAGCATAGCAGGTAAATAGTAGTGGTATTAGTATAGTCATCGATTAATACCTGAGCACGTTTAAAATTGATTTTCTCGAAAACTACCTGTTGGATCTCAGTGATTTTTGCAAGCAGCCTTAGAATATCCATGACGCTAGAGAAATATTTTTTTCCAAGAAAATTTGATGTAGTTTGAAATATTTCTTCTTCAGGTTATATTAAAATCAACCTCACCGGATTGTACACAATAGTAACAGATCTACGGTACACACAGACGCGTTGTTCTAAAAATACATTATGGTAACATAATAGCCGTCCATCGCAAGCGATGATGACAACAATCTCAGACGTGTACTGCTGCACCTCTCTGGTGTGCGGAGGTGACTGTAGAGTCCAATCTTAGAACAGAATCCCCGACCACAGGTGGGGCATACATGATCAAGGTTAGACATGTGCGCGTTGTGTGCTCTGTCTTTTCGCGCTGCTCGTTTTCTCTGTGACTCAACAACACGATGATTCTCAGCTATTCGGGTTCCTCTTTGTTGTTACAGCGCCACATTTGGCGATCTTGCGCAAGGATTCCCAGCACGTATTGTCTATCGAAGCATTTCAGAGACACTTTAAGAGTGTCTTTAAAGCGTTTTTTCTGTCCACCAGCTAAACGTCTGCCCCTCAAGCTCGCCATACATCAACTGTTTTGGGATGCGTTTATCAGGCATTCGAGCAACGTGACCGACCCATCTCAGTTGGGCCTTCCGCAACAGGGTGTTGACGCTTGGATCTTGTTCTGTGAGGACTTCGCTGTCTGGAATTTTGTCCTGCCAGTTTATTTTTAGTATTCTGCGTAGACAGCTGTGTGGAAGTGGTTTAATTTTCTGTGTCTGCTATACACTGTCCATGTCTCGCTTGCGTCACAGCAGGTTGTTAGCACTATGGCCTGGTAAACTTCAGCTTTGTGACTATGCTTATCCCCTTCCGTTCCCACACAGTGACACGTAACCTTCCGAACGCAGCACTGGCTTTGGATATCCTATTGTGGACCTCGAATCGTTTGCCGATCTGGATAGGAGGCTGCCAAGATAAGCAAAGTTGTCCGTTGACTGGAGACGCTGGTGTTTAATCTTGATGACTGGATCGTAATACTGTTCTCTAGGGGCGGGCTGGAATATGACCTCTGTTTTTTGGTGTTAATGGTGAGGCCAAACCTATCACAGGCCATTGAGAACTTGTCCATGTAAGTCTGCATTTCTTCCTCAGAGCTGGTAGCGAGGGCACAGTCATCAGCAAACAACAGGTTTGAGATAGTTGATTCTTTTACCTTGGTGGAGGATTTTAACTCCGAAGATTGAATAGGTTACCGTCTGTCCTGTATCTAATCTTTACCCATGTTCGTCGCCTTCCCAAAAGACATCCGTGAGCATGGCAGCAAACATCATGCTGAAGAGTGTTGGGGCCAGTACACAGCCCTGTTTGACGCCGTTGGTGACATGGAAGGCTTGACAGCCCTTCGTCAAGTACACGTGCCATCATGCTCTCGTGAAACTGTTGGACGATCTTGATGAATTCCTTGGGCATCCAAATTTTTCCACGATCTTCCATAGACCCTCCCTGTTAACTGTAATGAAAGCCTTTGTCAGATCGACAAAGACCATATAGAGGTTAGGCTGCTGCTCTTGGCATTTTTCCTGTAATTGGCGAGCAGCAAATAACATGTCTGCTGTTCCACGACCTGCTCTGAAGCCACATTGGGTCTCAGGAGTAAGTCCTGTTCCAGGTGATCGATTAATCGATTGAGGAGGACTTGCCAGTATTTTGCAGCGATTGACAGAGGAGATCCCCTGTGGTTATCGCAGGCCTGGCGGTTTCCTTTCCGCTTGTACAGGTGGACAATAGTGGCATCCTTTAATTCCTGTGGCACACGTTCGTTGCACCAAATGGATGTAAATAACTCTGTCAATTTAGCATCAACGTGGGCCTCCGTTCCTTTGTAGACTTCAGTTGGTATTGAGTCCGCACCCTGTGCCTTCCCGCTGGACATCTGGCTTGTTGCCTTCTTGACCTCTGCTAGGTAGGTGGAATATCGCTTGGCATCGATTGGGACCGGGCATGCGCTCATGGCTTCATAACATATAGTGGATGGATGGTTGAGGACAGAACGGAAGTGTTCTGCCCAGCGATTTAGTATCTGAGGCTTGTCAATTAGTAGCCTTGCTCCATCTGTATCGAGTATGGGAGTGGGGTGAGATTGTTGAGGTCCGTAAACAGTTTTTAGGCATCGTAGAAGGTTTGAAATCAGTGTCTGTCTGCATATATCTGATTTCATCAGATTTTGCTTAGCCATGCGTCTTGTAATTTCCTGATTCTCTTGAGCCCTTCTACGAGCATCTAGGAAAGCTGTTTTTTTTGATGATGATGATGGGTCATTTTGATAGGCTCTGTATGTCTATGTTTGTGAGAAGGATAGACTTGATTTTCTGTCATTTTCGTCAACCAGTCGTGGCTCTTGGGTACAGAGTGTCCTATGAGCTCAGAGGTAGATAGGTACACGGTGTCTCTGAGGGCAGTCCAGTCAATGTCCACGCTGGTTTTGCCAAATTGGAGGTCCTTTAATTTGTCGTCCAGGTCTCTATTAAACTTTCGGTGACAGCGGAGCTTTTCATTGGAGACGCCAGCTTTTTTGTTGGTTTGCGACCCTGGTGACGTTTTCTAGGCTTGATGCGGAGGTTGAGCTTTGACACGATCAATCTAGATCGGTCCAACATTCTGCTCCCACATAGCCTTTGACTCTGACGTCACGTCTGTCATTTTTCTCTTACGATGACGTAGTCAATGAGGTGCCATTGTTTGGAACAGGATGATCCATGACGTTTTGTTTCGGGTTGGTAAAGGAAACAAGGAGTTTGTAATTGTTAGGTCGTGGGCAGTACATAGTCTGAGTAATAGAAGCCCATTACTATTGCACTTGCCCACGCCGTGTACTCCTAGTACTCCATCCCAGACCCGATGGTCTGTCCCTACTCTGCATTGAAGTCCCCTGAGTATGATGAGCTTCTCAGACCTTGGGACCGCTGAGATGGCTGAGTCAAGGTCCTCGTAGAAACCATCCTTGATTTCGCTTGGATTTGTCATTGTCGGGCGAGACGCTGAGTAAAGTGGCACTTTTTCTCCTAGTGAGATCTGAAGAGTCATCACCTGTCACTGACACCTTTGGGAGTCTGCGTGAGGCCGCGAACAAGATGAGATTTGACAGCAAACCCTACACCAGATTCCCGACGTTCTGTATTGGCTCTCCCACTCCAAAAGAAAGTGTAACCTCCACTCACCTCTGACAGCTGACCCTCGTCAGGAGTCTGGTCTCACTCAAGGCAGCTGCATGCGATATCGTAGCGTGCCAGTTCTCTAGCCAAGAGTGCAGTCCGTCTCTCAGGTCTTTCAGCTTTGTTGTTATCTAATAGTGTTCGCACGTTCCACGCGCCTATGGTGAGAGCTTTAAGCGTGTTCTTCATGTTGTGTGATTTGTGTTGTATGTAGTTGTCTGAAACTGTAGCTTGCGCTGTATTTGGATTATAGTGAGGAAAAGTTGCGCTATTCGTCAACCTCACTTCTCTGTCCAGGACTATCTGTATCCAGGGCAAGACAAGTCAAGACGACTGGAGATAGTGCCAGATGCTGTGGATGACCAGGGCTTTCTAAAGTGCCTCGCCGTGCTCTATGCGGTCCACACCGCTCTGCTGTGATCCGCCTTTCTAACCGTTGAGCCAACTAGTGGCCTCATCCGCGAAGTCAGCCGGATCCAGTCTTTGCATGCACAGGCAGACAGTGCTTAGATTACCGATGCTGCCAGACCCATCGGTTTCCCTCACCTGGTTTGACCACCGAATAGGCGATGTAACCGCTGTAGTCGCTGTGCATGTTACAGCTAAGCTACAGGCAAGAGTTGTGTGTTGTAGTCACGTTACAACTATTGTTCCGGCCGCCCTGCTGTGTGTAAGTTTACATTTCCAGAAGCGGCGCGATGGCGGTAGGATAGACCTGTCCTGGCATGTGTGTCTGTCCGAAAATTACTGGACAATTCTCTTGTCCCAATGTGTGCTGGTATTTTTCATCAGCACATAACAGGAACCTTTGTAGACAACACACTGACTATGGTAACATAGAAATATCGTGAGTATACAACAATTTCACGAAATCCCGTGCACCTAACCCAGTCGACTTTGAAAGCGGAAAGCATATGACGTTATAATTGGGATACCGTTGTATAGTTATAGGCGTATCTCGCTATTTGTATGAAGCTATTGTATCATATTTGTTGGCTTATCAAAACTGACATTGATATCACATTCATAATGAGTCTGAAGTGCACATTTATAACAATGCAGAAGGTTACAGTTTTACTATACCAACACTTCCGTAGGGAATCTAAGAGAGGTCATCTATATTGCGATATTCATAACCCTGAGAAACGAGCGCAACTGGCGCTTGGTCTGAATAGAGAATCCTTTTCCCGATGGATTAAACAGGACACAAAGGGCACTAATGTCAAGCAAGGACGGAAAAGAACAATTGACGACTTTGACATAGATGTCATAAGACGGAGCTCTTGAAAATGTTTGCGACAAATCAACTTGTTACTTTCAGGAAACTGAAATTAAAACTGCAATCAGATTGCAGCATAGACATTTCTAAAAGTACTCTATGGAAAATTGTAAGAGCCGCTTGCTTCACCTTCAGAAAAACTATAGGCGGCAGGAATATTATTTTGAAAAGCCACATTTAATTGCTGCCGAAGTAAATACTGAGGCAGATCCGTGAGCGGCAGGAAGGCTATGATATTGTAAATTTGGACGAATCCTGGGTCAATGCTCACCACACCAATGCTAAAGAATGGCAATCAGTAGACGGTGAACAGAAAAGAAAAATACAAGCAGCAAAGGCCAGCGTATTATACTAACACATGCAGGAAGTAGTGAAGAAGGTCTTGTCCATGAAGCTGGACTTATTTTCCAATCAAAAAGTACCGACGGTAGGGACTACCACACAGAAATGAATGGACATATTTTCAGGCACTGGATGGAGAAAGATCTACTTCCAATTCTAAACAGACCATCATGCTTGGTAATGGATAATGCATCCTATCACAACGCAGTATCAGCGGAAGACAAAGTACCAACTGCATCAAATACAAAAAGATCAAATTAGGACTTGGCTTGCTAAGGAAAATGTCAGCTTCGATGATACATATTTGAAACCTGAGTTGTTGCACCTGGTGAGGATGACAAATAAGACAAAGGTGTTTCATATTGACAAAATCATTGCGGAATACGGCCACACGTCTTGCGACTACCTCCATATCATGCTCACCTCAATCCGATAGAGCTTGTCTGAGCTAAAGTAAAAGGGCAAGTTGCCGAACAGAACAGGACGTTTAAAATGTGTGATGTTGAAGTTCTGACACGTGAGTCCTTCTCAATGATAGACATGCAGTTCTGGAAGAAGTGTGTTGAACATGTGCTCTGAGAGGAAGACGAGTACTGGCACCGAGATGGATTTCAATTTGTCCAGCCAGTAACAATTATCAACCTCATGGAATCGTCAGATTCGGGATGATACAAATCATATTTTGATTACAGACTGAGAAATAGCAACGTATACATTTCATATCCAAATGCGTCTACCATCATACAATTTGTGGTGAAGTTAAGACACCCTGGGGTCTAATGGTGACCGAAGAGGAGGACTAACTGTTGCATATTGTATCCAAGTTCACGATTGCACATAAAGGGCAACACACTTAATTACTTGACCTATCAAGTTAATATGAGATACACTCTATGAATAGAATTGACATGGACAAATTCTAGGGATACTGTAAAATCTAAAATTTGAGCCCCGGATTTGCAATTGTCATAAAAGATCAAAGGAATTCGCCGATGTGCAAAATCCGCAGCATCTATGGACTACTGGTTAGCTTTATTTTAGCGTCATGGATATTCTAAGGCTGCATGCAAAAAATCACTGAGGTCCAACACGTAGTTTTCGAGAAAATCAATTTCAAACGTGCTCACGAATTAATGGACAGACTATAGTAGTATAGTAGTAGTAGTATTAGTAGTAGTATAGTAGTAGTGGTATTAGTGGTATTAGTAGTAGTATAGTAGTAGTGGTATTAGTAGTGGTATTAGTAGTAGTGGTATTAGTAGTAGTATTAGTAGTAGAGGTAGTAGTAGTAGTGATAGTAGTAGTATTAGTAGTAGTAGATCTTATCCCCTTGGTAAGAACATTCTGTGGTAATATGTTCTCCAAGTTCGTGATGAGACAAAAGAAAATTGAAATAACAATAACAAAAGGATTAAACTCATTAGTAACTAAACATTTGGACTTTATAAACATTAACTTATGATGTAATATCTTTCTTTAAGGGGCAAAACTTTGGCTTGACAAGGGATAATGGCTACGTATGGATCTCCAATGTGTGCGTCGCCGAGTTCTACGTTGGGTCCGTAGTGCAGACAACACGATCCAGTATTACCACTTCTTCGCCTCCAATGACATCAGCAACTACCTCTGGACTACACACCACAACGGCATTGCTAAGAACAACCACTGGAGCTTCAAGTAAGCAGCTTCTTCTTTACTAAGTGACGCTAATGTGGAGTGTTTTATAGTTCCCACTCAACACATTTACTAAATCTGGCCAGCAATGGCGGAATGCGGAGGGCCATTCAGAGTCAGAACTGTTTGATTCTGAACACGACTTTGCTAGCGCATTCCCGCCATGTTTTGTCAGGTATTTTCCGGTTTCGTTTGCCGAGCTACTGAGTTAGTGCTTGAACAACGCTGTGAGCTATGACTGTGACATGGAATGCTTTTTGCTGTGTCAACCGTGCGTTTGTTGTGGGTATTCAGAAAATGGCGGACAGCGGTTATGACGAACAAGCTCAATCTGACGTATGAGTTATATTGCGAGTGCAGAAAGCTGGATTTTGTCATGATTGATGTTCCTTCGACAAGAATTGCAATTCAAGTGATGAACAGTTTTGTGTTGCTACATTAGCGACGGCCATATGCATTTTATGCGGTGCAGGTTGGTTTTTGTGGCGGTACACGGCTGTTTCATTCTGGAATTAGTTCACACAGGAAACATTTCACAGTTGTTAGCATTTCGTGTGATTTTCATTGGCACAGGAATGGAGCAATTATGGGGTGACCTTAGCAGTGAAGTTGGAACCGTACTTATGAATTATGAACTATGAACATTTACTAAGTGACGTTAATGTGGAATGTTTTATAGTTCTAACTCAACATATTTAATAAGTTTGAGAACTAAACATAGCTACATTTAATAAGTTTGAGAACTAAACATAGCTACATTTAATAAGTTTGAGAACTAAACATAGCTACATTTAATAAGTTTGAGAACTAAACATAGCTACATTTAATAAGTTTGAGAACTAAACATAGCTACATTTAATAAGTTTGAGAACTAAACATAGCTACATTTAATAAGTTTGAGAACTAAACATAGCTACATTTAATAAGTTTGAGAACTAAACATATCTACATTTAATAAGTTTGAGAACTAAACATAGCTACATTTAATAAGTTTGAGAACTAAACATAGCTACATTTAATAAGTTTGAGAACTAAACATAGCTACATTTAATAAGTTTGAGAACTAAACATAGCTACATTTAATAAGTTTGAGAACTAAACATAGCTACATTTAATAAGTTTGAGAACTAAACATAGCTACATTTAATAAGTTTGAGAACTAAACATAGCTACATTTAATAAGTTTGAGAACTAAACATAGCTACATTTAATAAGTTTGAGAACTAAACATAGCTACATTTAATAAGTTTGAGAACTAAACATAGCTACATTTAATAAGTTTGAGAACTAAACATAGCTACATTTAATAAGTTTGAGAACTAAACATAGCTACATTTAATAAGTTTGAGAACTAAACATAGCTACATTTAATAAGTTTGAGAACTAAACATAGCTACATTTAATAAGTTTGAGAACTAAACATAGCTACATTTAATAAGTTTGAGAACTAAACATAGCTACATTTAATAAGTTTGAGAACTAAACATAGCTACATTTAATAAGTTTGAGAACTAAACATAGCTACATTTAATAAGTTTGAGAACTAAACATAGCTACATTTAATAAGTTTGAGAACTAAACATAGCTACATTGATTGATTAATTGATAGGATCATCATCATTACACTTCGGTGAGTAACCATGTGTACTCCGATCTCTTTCTAACATTACACTTCGGTGAGTAACCATGTTTGCTCTGATCTCTTTCTTTTACATGAAGATCTTTTTAAAGAGACTTTTAAAGTGTCTCTAACATGTTTCGATATAGACACCAAATATTGGGAATCCCTTTGCGAAAGATCAAAAATGGGTGTGTAACAACACAAGAGGAACTGGCTTAGCTGAGAATCGTCGTACTGTTGAGGCGCAGAGAAAGTGAACTGCGCGAAAAGACAGAACACATAACACCCACATATCCAACATTGATGATGTATGTTCCCCCTGAGGTTGGGAATTGTGTTCCATTCAGCTCCACAAACAAGAGAGGTGCAACAACACACGTCTGGGGCTGGTGTCATCATGGCTTGCGATGGTCAGCTATTAATTAGATAGAAATACTGCCTCATGCCTGGGATGCATCATAGTAACGTCAGATGGAGCAACTAACCTTATCATCACATGAACGAATACAGACCGTATTGGGGTGGTTACGGAGCCCAAATTTGGAGTGTAAAGAATAGAACCATTGCCACCTGCCACGCATGTCGTAAGAGACGACTAAGGAGGTTTGCCTGAAATCGGATGCACATGTCCTAAACGTGTAGAAGTCTATGCTTTAGGGGCCTACAAACCAATGTGCAACGTATACACGTTCTTGGCAGAGATCAAACATATCACAAAGAGTGATTAAAATTGGTCGTAAAGAACGAACGCAAAGAAGAAGAAGAAGAAGACCGCATTGTTTTTGAGAATCTAAACAACATTTAGCGATCTCCTTGTGTAACACAGAAATCAACTTAATGATTTATGAAAGAAGTGAACTTTCAGTACCTCTGTCTGTCTTTGGCTGTTGTAGTAATGGTGTTGTGCCGGAGCGATC
>JADZMA010002837.1:0-10900 GCA_020796225.1 Arion vulgaris
GATCTTGTAAATAAGTTTTTACAACAAAATAATTTTTGGCTCATGATGTGGCTTGTTTGAGATTGGATACAGCCGCACGGTTTCGTGGCGTGCCGTATTAAAAGAGTTAACGAAAAATGTTTACTTACATGCTTTGTGACGTTAAACGTCTGAACAAGACACATGTCTTCTTGCTATTGAAGCGTTGAAGAAGTGAAGGTTCATTTCTTTGAACATATCCTGCAGACAGGCTTATTTATATCAAAAAGGGGGATAACAAAAAACCCACTTGAACCATTTCAAATTAAATTTTGTTAAGGTTTGTTAAACAAGAAATTAGGCTGCGAATTGTTAAAACAACATCAGCTTTTAAAGTTGACATAATAATAATAATAATAAAATATAAGAAGTCCATTAAGGCGATGATAACAACGTCTTGAGCGTGCTGCTGCAACTATCTGGGTTTTATGGAGGTAACTGTAAAGTCCCAAACCTAGAACCCAATCCCCACCACTGGGGGCATCATGATCAAGGTTAGACATGTGGGGGTTTTGTGTTTGTCTTTTGAGATCTAGCGTTCTCTGTTTCCTCATCGACACATCGAAGCCCTTATGTGGTCACCAGTTGGGAAAAGAAAACGTGGAAGACCTAAGACCACTCTTGAAGAACATCTACAAGAAGTAAACTATTGAGATGTAAAACCATACGAGATCTCCAACTGCTAGCAACGAACGGCATCACATGGAGATCTAAAACCTCTGCCCTATTGCCGCCTTTAGCATGAAAGGGAACAAACTAACATCGACACAATGAACAACAATATGCGGGTTCCTCTGTTTGTTTTAGCGCCACTTTGACGTTCTTATGCCAGGGGGTACTAGCACGTGGTGTCTATATCGACGCATTAGAGACACTTTAAGTGTCGTTAAAACTGAACGTCGCCACCTTCAAGCTCGCCATACATCCGTTTTGTGATACGTTTCAGATTGAAAGTCTAAATAAATATGGAACTCCACGTTAATAATATTAAAACTAAATTAAGAGTTTTCAATTCCAATGTTGTATCAGTGTTAATAGACGCCAAGCGAAATCAAATTCAGATAAGTAAAGTATTTTAGGCACATAAAAAGACATGAAAACCATGATCAAATCTTTACTAGAGGAAAGTTGAGTGATGAAAGAGTAAGAGGAAGAGATGGATTAATAGAAGGATGTCGTATCCATCTCTAGTCATCCTTCATATGCAAGAATCTATGATGACCCAGGTTAAGAGGAGAAAATGAAGATGGGTCGGCTTACCTCCCAAGACATCCGAGTCTCACTGAACATGCACTTGAGTGGAACCCAAATAGGGAAAAAGGGACGTCTTAAACAGACCGGGAGAGAAGTCTTCTTGAGGACCTGAAATGTGCTCGATTGTCCTGGGAACCATGAAAAAACATTGGTTATTGTTATAAATGACGTCATTGCACTCGGGCAGACCAACAGGTGCTCAGTCTCCCCAACAGATATCGAAGAGTATGCATACTGATGGTTCCTGGCTCGCTGATTAAACAACCTTCCACTCTGCCTCTCAGGCATCCCGTTCGACTTGAACAACGGGTAACTCCAAACTACTTAAAAAGCCTTATGATTCAACATCGATTTTAGTGTCCCCCATCCAATAGAGAGTCGCGAAGAGACCGAAGAATATCCCCTTTATCCATCTTCAACTCCCAACAATCGATGCTGTTGATGCAAGCCTGTCCGCTATCTCATTACCTAAAACCCATGCCAGGACAGTATATCCACGTAAGCCGCTGGAGGTTAGAAACTTCTATAGACGACATCCCCTTATATCGAAACCTGCCCTTCTGGATCTTGTGAAACATCGACTGAGAGTCAGATACAACAACTGCCCAGTAAATGAAGTCCCAGAAATCCAATGGAGGGCAGCAGTAATGGCCTCAACATCCATCCTCATACTAAAATAATTGTCCTGTTGCCCACTTGCTCTCAACAACCTACCATGCGCATTGGGCCCAAAAAACACCAGCGGATTTCTCACCTCGTGGAACCGACCCATCAGATATACAACAACATCATCATCCCTTGCATTATCTTCTATCAAGCTGTAACTGGAGATCAGCCTTCATGTTGCCCCACCTACATTCTCTTCCAAGAGTAATTTTAACGTTGAGATAGTTCATCATGCTACCATCTGTTGGGATCATTCTTCCCCCTTTTTGGGGGGGTCCAACCGTAGTCACCTGGTCAATTGTTCTCTCAGCCTGGGCCATCCACGACATGCCAGGCTTGATTCTCGTGCTCTTATCATCATTAGTATTCTTGTATAGTGAATGTCTCTTATCCAAGTAACCCCATATATGCCTTGGTTTGGGGGGATTGCGATGGGAGCGAGTAACAAAAGGGCCACATATATCTCATCTTCACAATGAGGTATCTCTAGTGCAGCCCAGAACTATACCATACCTTTCATTCTGAACCCGTTCGAGTCGTTCACATCGTGATCTTGATATCGTAAGAATTCCGAGTCCGTAATCTACCACGACATTACTAGTCGATCGAACAAAAGGCAAGTAGTCTCTGCAAGGTACGGCCACCATAACTTTGAGTGCTCTGGAGACCTACATTGACTTAATAACAAAAGGGGGATGTTGTTAATGCACTCCAAAGGGAAGCCCACAGCACGCCCAGGGGCCCGATGGTGTCAATATCATACATCAAACAGCTGGATGAGATTGTTATTACTGCAGTTGTGATGGATTTTAACAAAAGTGTACAGAATGCTGTGGTACCGAGGACTGGCTTCATAATTATTTAGACCGTTCCACAAACATGGGGGACCCTAAACTTGCTCAGCAGCTACCGCATACTCACCTTGCAAAATGTATATGGAAATTACTAGAAAGATAGTGGCCGAAAGGTAATTTTCACTTGGAGAATGACCACATCCTCCTGACACTTGGAGCACCGGCCAATGAAAGGGACATGGGACAATGCTGGCACGTTTGCATATGATGTTTATGAAGGCTTCAACCCAAGAAAGAGACTGTTGCTGTGGCCATCGACTTGGAGGATGCTTATCTTGCTTAAACAAGGTGAATTTTTCAATAATGGTGCGCTCTTTGATTAAATTTGAAGTTAATCCTTGGGGGAACTGGATAGCCTTTTTTAATGGATAGAACCGTTGACTACGTTTGGGAACACGGACATGGGATCCTGCACGTATATGCCGGGGATTACCCGGGGTTCTCCTCTATCACCCGTGTTTTTAATTTTTTAACAGCAAATTAGCAAAAATTCAGCCAACCGGATTGAGTCGGAAATTGACATTTGCAGATGATATCTTAAATATAGGACTGGTCAGATAGACGAGAGATGGTTGACGACATTAAAAAACATTGCGTACCATCTCGGTTGGTGTAGGGGTCTCGCCTCAGGTCAATTCTGAAAAAGCGTGTATGTTGTGGTGCCCGTTGAATAACCCACATCGTCAAGGCTGACCTACTCCGTGTAATCTTTGATGAACATACCCTCGAGTGAGAGACAGGCTGCGCTATTTTGGGAAAAACCCTTTTATCGTAGTCTATCTCAAACACCATATTGAACAGACGATACAACGGGGCAAGCGTGGTCTTGCGGCTCTGCGAAAAAACCCAAAAAGATCAGAAAGGTGACGAACAATTTTGGACCCTATGCTTCACGTGGAGCTGGGAGAATTAAATGAATGGAATGAAAATTATGCGGGGACCGACAACAAATAGGAAAATTTTTCTATTTTCTCCCATGCTCCTGTGTCATTTTATCATTCTATTCTTTCCCATGCTTCTCTGCCATCTCTTCTATTCTCTCCCATGCTCCTGTGCCATCTCATTTCTCTCCATGCCCTGTGTCATCTCTTCTATTCTCTCCCATGTTTCCCCTGCCATCTCTTCTATTTTCTCCCCATGTTCCTGTGCCATCCTTCTATTTTCTCCATGTCCCTGCCATCTCTTCTATTCTCTCCCATGTTCCTGTGCATCTCTTCTATTCTCTCCCATGTTCCTGTGCCATCTCTTCTATTCTCTCCCATGCTCCTGTGTCATTTTCTTGTTCTTCCTTACTTGTGGTGAAAATATGGACGATCGACAAGTTTTTTTTTCCCATCCAGAAGCACTTTAGCCTTTGGCTCTTCGGCTCGGTGCCATTGAATCGTAACCCTTCGGTTCGGTGCCACGAACACCGAAACTGGGAATTTTGTGGTTTTCTGCCATCCCACCCCAAAGAGGATAGTCACCGAGTCCAACCGCTACGAACACGCTGGCAGACGGCGACGACAATAGTTTAAGAACCGCTGAACACAGTCGTATCCATGGCTCCAATTCGGTGCGTCACGTGATCATGAGAAAGGAAAGAGAGGTACAAAACTTGACCCTTCTCGACTTATACAAATATACATTCCAAACCGGGATGTGAATAACTTGAACTGCCAAACACTGTGTTTACCATATTTGTAACATCTCTGGTTATTGCTAGTTACTAAATGTTTACTATCAAAGTCTAAACAAAGAGTAATTTTTCTGGACCCTTGGAAGCAGACAGTAAACAATTCTGTATTTTGTAGACACAGTAAGTGAACAATTCTATTTGTTTTTGCTGACAGTAAAAATGTATGTAATTATGTTACGAATTGTCAGAGCAACTTCAGATTGTAAAGGATAAATAGTTTTGATTTAATTTAGTTGTCGGGTCACCATCCTGTACATCGAACCAATTACACAAATGTGTTCGATCTCCTCCTCAGTTTGTTTTCTCAATGTGTGGCGATAAGACACCCGTTTTTGTTTGTTTATTAATCTTCTTTGGCAACCAGCATAGTGTTCTTTCACTACCACATTTGACTGGAATTCTTGTAGTTGATTAGGGTTGTGGATTATCACTATTATTGAATCAGGTGCAGTCGTTCCTCACTTGGGGGTTTCGAATATCAACGTGGCTTTTCAGGCTCCTTTTTCAGCAGCCATACATGCAAAACGATCATTTCTCTCACCTGCATGCCCCGGCACAAATATACAAAAGATTTTTTTCAGCATAGACCTTCTTAGTTACCCCCAACCATTGTCCCGAGCCCAGCCTTTTCAATCTTCCCGCAACACTAAATAAAATATGCTAAATTAAATTTTCAGTTTCAGTTTCATTTTGGATTATTTTCTTTGCACTAATGTCCATTCCGGGGTTCCCAAAAAATTTTGATTTTTCGTAGAAATAAGCCAAAAAAAAACCCAAAATTTCGTAGAAAAACCCAAAAAAAAGCCAAAACCCAAATTTAAAATTTAAAAATTCATATTCAATATAATCACATAAAAGCCCCAGATCATTATTATCCCCCCCACGGGAAGTAGCAACGCAGCATAAACTTTGTCCAGTGAAATTTTTTTCCCTTTTTCTGGAGATGCTGTAAAGTCTTTGCAGCAGTTTTACAGTTCTGTCCTGATTCGAAAAGCATCAAGTTTAATCTGCATTCGTTTCTCCTTTTTGTTTTTAAGGAAAGAGAAAATATTCTCTCAACACAGCATTCAAGGGGTAGGGGGGCCGTTAGAAAGGTTAAGCTGTTTAAAAGCGAATGCTGAAGAACCCCAAACCCAAAACTGCCAGATCTGTGGGGAGTCCATTTTTTAAATGGAGCCTTCTTTCCAGCCCAAAAAAAGTTTTCGTATTGTTCCCTTTTGCAATGTTTTTCCAGCGGGGAAAAAGGAAATGGAAAACATGGGCCTAAATTTTTTTTAAGATCCGTGGGGCCCAAAATTTTCAAACAAATTTTCTCGGCTGGGGGACTCTTTTTTTTTGGCTGAGTGCTTCTTCAGCAGATACATTTTTCCACAAATTTATTTCTAGAGCCTCCAATTTTGATTTGAAAAATTTTAAAGGGTTAATTTATACCAAAATCAATTATAAACTTTTTGCTCTTATCATAGCCTTTCTGTAACTGGCTGGTGTAGAAAAGCTGTTGGACATTTCATGGGGATCTGTTTTTGTCTGTTGAAACGGGTGTTCAGTTTTTCAAATTTTTTACAACTGGATTGAAACTCAAAAAAAAGGTGGTTTTGAAACTGTAAATTTTTTCTTTTTAGTCTTGCTTTAAATTTTGTGCGTTTTGATTGGTTGTTACAAAGAAAATAAGTTTAATTTTCCCAGCATCAGAATTTATAATAACCTTCCCCCCAAAAAACCAAGAAAAACGATGGCCAAAAAGGGGGACAGTTCGATTCAAAAACTCATTGTTAAAGCTTTAAAAAAATTTTGTAAGTTTCCCTTGAAGTAAATATGGCAAAACCAAAGGTATTCTGAGGGGGCCAATATTTGATGGAAATTTTGGGATACGGGCATTGAATGCCAAATGAGGAATAGATACATTTGCGTGGTTTTGGGAGAGATTTTTTTTAGTCTAGACCAATGATTTTAGAAAATTTGAGCCATCAAGAAAACCAACACAGTTTCGGTTTTTACCACTTCTTTTTATTTTTCCAAAAGTTGAAGATGTTTTTCCGTTTTTTAAGGAATTAAAAACCCAAAAACCAGTTAATGTTTGGCCCCTTTACAAAAAACGCACAAAATACAAGGTGCTTTGTACTGAACCGGGTTTGTCAATAAAATGGCTATTTCTTTTTCTGGAGGGAAAGAAGTTAGCTTTCAAACTGTAAAAAATTTTAATTGGCAATTTGTTTTTGTAATTTAGTGTCGGTACTTCCCGGGCCCTGGTCCCTAATTACTGAGGTGGTCCTGCAATAAATGACAGAGAATGCCTACAGCATTGATCTACCCTTCACCTTATTTGGGCTGTCTGAGTTTTTTTCACTTGGCCGCCTGCACTGGTATACCCGAGCCCCGTTTTTATGCGAGAGAGGTTCAACCCTGGAACGCAAAGTTTTAAAGGGGGCCCCCAGACCCCCCGGCCCCCTGTTTAATCCATACAAAAAAGCCCATTTGGAACAGTACTTTCTATTACTATCCCCCGGGGTTTCCCCCCTTTGTTGACATGATTATCTGGGTGATAATAAAAAAACAATTTATGGAAATTTAAATCAGCCCTCTATCTTTTAACTTTATAAGACTTTTTTTTTGGGTTTTTTGAATGTCATATCTATCTACTTGCTTTCACACTCCATGACCATTCCAGCCCATCCTAAAATGACTCAGGGAAAAAATTTATATCTCCAGCATCCCTTGTTATTATGGTTAGCCCTAAAAAAATTTACTCACTGAGAAATGTCCCACCATAAATTGCTCTGGCACTAACCTTACCCCTTAGGCAAACTGAAATTCCAGATAGCCCCGTTTTTTGTCAGCCACGCCCCCAAATGAACTCGCCCCCCCGAAACAGTCCCTTTCGCCCCTTTCGGGTGGAATTTTCCCCAAAATTGCGGGGAGAAAGCGGATTTTGTCATGATTGATGTCCCTTTACAAGAATTCCCAAGTGATGAACAGTTTGGTGTTGCTACATTAGCGCGGCCATATCATTTTATGGGGGCAGGTTGTTTTTTTGGGGTGGTACGCGGGGTTTATTCTGGAATTAGTTCACAGGAAACATTTCCGTTTTAGCTTTTCGGGATTTTCATTCACGGGAACGACAATTTTGGGGACCGGCAGTGAATTGGGGCCGATTTAAAACCTTCCCCCCGAATAGAAATTTTCCATAATAGCATTCAAAAATTTAAAAATATAGTATTAAATTTATTTCTTGGGTCCACACACATTCATTGTTCTCCCCCCGTCCAATTAGCAAGTTGTATTTCGAGGTCAAAACAGTGTTCCCAAACAAAAAAATTTGATTTTAAACCAGAAATTAAAAAAAAGCCAAAAATAAGCCAGAACCCAAAAGCCAGACAAAATTTTTAAAAACAACATGAAACCAGCCAAATTTTTTGAGCCAGTAAGCAAACCCAAAATTTCGACCCAAAAACTTAAAAAAAAGCCAGATTTTCAAATCCAAAATAAGCCAAATTGGCAATTTTTCCCTTTCATGTCGTTTCCTTGAAAATTTAAACAGTGTCCGAAACTGACCGATCATTTCTGGTTTGATGACCTCCCATATACCTGTTGTGCTGTTCTTTCGGCCACCTAATCTTCAATCCTCTTTGGCAATCAAAAGTTGATATGGATTTTTAAATTAAACTTTTGTGAGACCACACCTGTGGTTCAGAATGTCAGCTCTATCCCTTAGCTCATCTTTTTACCCCCCATTTGCACAAAACTTTGTACCCCCCCTTCCATTATAACATTTGAAAAAACCCCCCCTCCCCAATCCCAATAAAAATCCTTTTTTTTACTTTTACATAGCAAAAAAATATATATTTCTTTGACATTAATTTTTAAATGATTATATAATGAAAAGAAAATTAAAAAAAAGAAAAAGGAAGATGGAATAATAATAATAATAAAAATAATAATTCCCCTCGTACCGATCGCAAGGGCCTGCAAGTAGTTTCTCCTACCGTTTTTCCGGGGAATCCCTCAATCTCCTCCATGGAACTGGGACCGATATTTCCCGCATCTCTCAGCAAATTTTTCAGGGGCCTTTGTGACCTTCTTTTTAACCCTTTGATCCCACTTCAATGCCTGCTTTGATTTTGATCATTTTCCCCGGGCCCAAAATAACCCCCTTTCCCCTTTTTTTATAAAATTTTACTAGTGGTTTGGGTGTTCTGATTTTATACCCCCGAATTGCCCCTTTTATATTCATTATTTTTTTAAATCTATTTTAAATGATTCAACTTAATATTTTAATCAACGAAAACATAATTAAAAAGAGAATTAAATTTTTAATGATTATTCAACAAAATGAAAAATCCCCCCCTTCCCCCCCAGTAAACAATGTTTTATTTTCAGACCATTTCGTTTGAAATTGCCATTGCTTTTGAACGGTAGGTCATTTTTTAAACCCGGCGGTTTATATTTTGGGGGTATAATGGGGTTTCTTGACTGAATAGGGCAGATTATTTTTTTTTATTTTTCTGTATTTGAAAATACATCGTGTACAAATGGCCCAAAACACAATACACTTGTTCTATTTTTTTGAGATGAGCCCTATGTGTTATTTTTTTTATACTGATAGAAATAGTTAAATTTTCAATTGAAAGAATGTTAAAAATTTTTAAAGGGCCCATTAAAGTAAAAAAAAAGAGCAAGAGTTGAGGTTGTTTTGAAAAGAATCTAAAGATAAATTGCTTAGAATGAGGTTATTCTGATAAGATAGAAAGTAATTAGACGATCATTTAGACAATGAAAAATTTTTTTAACGAAATATTCAACATTTATGTTCAATCTGGAGAAAAATTTACAAAACAGGAGTATTTTGGATATTGACCCCCATATTAAATCAAATAAATTTTAAAGTTTAGTTTTAAATAGATAAAAAAAATAAAGATGATGGAGTGTCCCAATTTTAGATCATTTAAAGAGTGCAAAATTACTTTTTTTAATAAAACCCTTGATATCTTTTTTTGTCAGGAGCCCGGGGGGGATTTTAAGGTAAGGTGGCCGGGGTTAAAATTTAACATTGAAAAATCAAGGGCAAATTTTTCAAACATGCCCCCCGCGAGTTGGGAACAGGTATTTGGGGTTAAAACAAGCGACCTAAGGGTGGCTGGTCATGGGGGAACCTGTGTTTAATTCACGGAAAGGTCAAGTTTTTTCTGTTGTGAGAAAAATAAAAAATCCGAACCCCGAACATTTTTCCCCGGCACTGCACAGCCAGGGGTCTTTAAATTTTTTTCAGACTCACGCCCATCTGCTACCCCCCTTCCAACAATCAGTACTACAGGTAGTAATCCTTTTTTGTTATCAATGATAATGACACCTTTTTTTGCCCACGCCAATCAGAAACAATATATAACTTTTACTTATTGTTTCAGATGGCAAGTTTCTTCAACTGTGTCTTTTTATTCGTTTGTTTCTTGTTTGGTGGTTGGTTTTTATCCATACTACCCTAGCGTCATTTAAATCAACCAGGGGGCTTTTTAAAGCATGGTGCCCACCAAAAAAAATGTAACTTATTTTTTTTATAAATTAAAAAATAACCAACCCAAAAACCCTGATTTTCCGAAAAATTTTTGTCTGGCCCCCCAAACTAAAAAAACAGGCCCCCCCTGAATCTAACTATATAGTTTGTTATAGTGTCTTTATTAACTGCTGCTGTGATTTTTCGGTTTTTTGGGGGACACTGGGGATAAAACTCAAAAGTCAATAGAGATGACCTTAGACACCGTTAAAATTTGAATTTATATGGTGCAAGGAAAAAAACACACATAAAAAAAATTTACAGTTTCCAGGAATCTATTTAACAAAATATTGTCCTGTGTGAGCATAGCAATATGCTTTGCTTGAATTTGATTGGGTCCCAAAAACTTAAAAGATAATACTTTCTATTTGGTTGATTGGGGGCAATCAAAGGCTAGCAGGCAAAACAAAAAGGAGAGGGTCCGTTCAAAAAAAACGGACCTGGCAGTGCGTCAAAACCCGGGGGGAAATGTCAAAAGGGGCCCCTAAAAAAAATAGCAACCCGGGCCCTTTCAGGTCGGCGGGGGGCAGCCCTGGTTAACGGAAACCCCGTAAATGTGGTTTAAATCGGGTACGTTTCCGGGGCAAGCACCAGAGCTAAATGGTACTGGTTGGGACGAAAAAAGACGTTTTGGCAAAAAACTGTTTATATATCACATGGATAAAAGGCAAAAAGAACGATCGGGGGAGAGAGAGAGAGAGGGAGAGAAAGGGTTTAAACTTATGCCCCCCAGGACAGATAAAAAAATTTTTTTAATAACAAGATAGGGGGAAAGCTAGATAATCTATAGATCACAGAGAGTGGTCAATGAGGGTTGTTCAGAATCCAGAGGGTCGCGGGAAATAGCTCTGGGCTATCATCACATGCAGTTGAGGGGTGGGG
>JADZMA010002838.1:0-10896 GCA_020796225.1 Arion vulgaris
GCTTGTGAAGATGTTGCTACTTTGGGAAGAGGGCTGTCTTTCTGCCTCTTTCGAAGATGATATGGCTAAATTGGGAGAACTTGCTGTACGTCGACTTCATTTTCCCTTGTGGAATGGCTACATCGTGAAGAGTTGCTGATCTTAATGGTAATATTGGAAAGATGATTATTCTATAGAACTGCCTACATCTACTACACTGAGATGCGACTTCTGTATTTTCTGCTTCGATTTCTTTGGATTCAGCACCATCACACACGACATTTAAAAATTCGGACAGCTTGCGTGTTTTTGATATAACATCTGGTTATTATTTTCCTTTTCATCTCTGTCACATAGGCGCGGGGCCCCATAGAAGAGCGGGGCCCGTAGCATTTGCTACTTCTGTTACTAGGCTAATCCGGCGCTGATCTCCTTACCTCCACGCCACAGAGGTCACCAAGTGGTGTTAAGAAACTAGCTCAAAGATAAATCCAGGAAATGTCAGTGTAATGTTATTCTCATTGAACAACAACGTAGACACGATCGATAACATTGTAGTCAATAGACAAAATATTGATAGACAGGACGGGCTTAAATAGAACAACATTTGATAACAGTGTATGACATAAGTAGCATGTCAAGCAAGCCATACAAAGATGTAATGGTGGTCTGGCAATATTCAAGGTTATGGCATCTAAGGCAAAACTACTCATACCTTTACCATCAATTATATAGTTCTGATAATGACCTATTATGGAGTATACTAGCACAATCAAGGTCACAAAAGTTGCAAACAAAGAGCTGTGGATAAGAACCGAACAGGAACCCATGATGACCTAGATCAAGAGGAGAAAATGACGATGGGTCGGAATACTTAGAAGACACAGTCGAGTGTCATTAGACAAGCACTTGAGTAGAACCCGCAAGGAAAACGAAAAATAGAACGCCCTAAACAGACCTGGAGACGAAGTCTTCTTGGTGAACTGAAGAGTGCTCGACTATTCCGGGAGACCATAAAGAAAACAGCCAGAGACCGAGAAGAGTGGCGAACAACTGTTGAGGCTCTATGCTCCACGAGGAACGGAGAGGAGTAAGTCATCAATGTCACAATGTGAACGATTGGAAAGCGTCCATAAATAGAACATTTTCAGAATGAAGGCATGGGAACATACCTTGGCTGCGCTAGAGATATTACCGCTGCAAGGATAAGATATATACCTGGTATTCTGTTAGTAAGTTCCCGCCCATGCAGTCGCCCAAACTAAAGCATATATACGAGTTACTGCTAATCAGAGACATCTACTGAACAAGAAACTAATGTTGTTAAGGACATGAGAGTCAAGCGTGGCATATCGTGGATGGTCCAGACTGAATGAACAATTAGCCAGGTGACCACATTTGCGGCTCTACCGAAAGGGGAAGAATGGATCCAAATAAATTGGAGCATGGTCAATTTCCGCAACGTTATTATTACTCTTCGAAGATAATATAGAGATTTGAGCAACATGAAAGTTGAATTTGAGACTAAGTAACTGATAGCAGAGAATGCAAATGATGATGATGACGATGTTGTTTATACCGATGGATCTGTGCATCGTAATGAGAAGCCAAGCTGTGGTTTTCTTGCCAGCGCACACGGTAGAGTCATTGCAGAGCAAATCGGACTCTTGTCACACAAAAACTGCACTGGGGTGGATATTAGAGGGTAAACGAAAACATAGAAGACAAAAACAACCTAGAGGAGAACAGTACACCAGGAACGGAAAGAAGTGAATCCCAACTGGAATACAATACTGAGTACAGACAAGAACAGAGAAGAATAGCATGTATTTGTTGTGCCCTAAGCGCCAAGGGCGTCACAGGCTAGACGTATATATATATATATATATATATATATATATATATATATATATATATATATATATCATACTATGCATAACTACGGTTGTGAAAGTTGGAAATCGACAAACAAAATTGATAAGAAACTGGACAGCTTTGAGAATAAATGTCTCGAAAATTACTTAAAGTAAAATGGAGTGATTTCGTTTCAAACAACACAGTGAGAGATAGAACACACCAACAACCTGTATCAAATTTTATAAGGAAACGAAGGTGGAAATATTTAGGTCATGTTCTTAGATCAGACGAAAAGAGACTAAATCGACAAGTCCTTATGTGGTCACCAGTTGGGAAAAGAAACGGGAAGACCTAAGACCACTTTCGAAGAACATTTCTACAAGAAAGTAAACTATTGGGATGTAAAACCATACAAGATCTCCAACTGCTAGCAACGAATCGCATCACATGAAGATCTAAAACCTCTGCCCTTTGGCGCAAGCAACAAACAAACAAACTAACTAACTAATGCATAACTACGATAAAAACGTGAAAAGAGAAAGAAAGTGTTCTGTGTGAAAAATCACCATAGTGTCTGGCTGTGTTATAAGCGTACATTTTAAGCTACTATAGTGGTTCATAGTATGGATTGAGTTAAGCTTCAGCTTGACTTTTTCTCTTTCTTTACATACACTGCGAGTGGCAACGCTGACCACATCTCAAGATGGGGCCTATTATATTAATGAAAGTCTCGTGCTTGGACATCAATATTGCCTGATACACAAGTTGACTGACGCTCTAAAGTAGTCCTTACATAGCTTGTGTTATTGTTATTGACAAAAGTTGTGATTGATTTTGTCGTTGCAAATATTTCAATAATTTGAGGTAAGTGTTATTTATTACATCTTATTTAATTTAATATTTTTAAAGACATATTTTTAAAGACTTATTTAAAGACATATTTTTAAAGACTTATTTAAAGACATATTTTTAAAGACATATTTAAAGACATATTTTTAAAGACATATTTTTAAAGACTTATTTAAAGACATATTTTAAAGACTTATTTTAAAGACATATTTTTAAAGACATATTTTAAAAGAAATGAAGACATCAGGAAAAAGTGGTCAACATCAGTACTAGACTTCATCAAGAAACAACAAATTAAATGTCTGGCCATGTAAGCAGATTACCAACAGACAGTGCACCTCAAAGAGCAATGCTGCTCCAATACAATGGGTACAAAGCAAAAGGCCGACCACGCAAAAGATGGACCTCAGAGATAAGCAGAGCACGAAAGACTATATACGAAGCGCATACAAGGACCCGTTTTTGAAATCTCTTCTTGACCTGACGCTGTGAGGCAAACATGATACGAGAAAAGAAGAAGAAGAAGAAAGACATAACTAGCTTGTTTGACAGACACTGGTACAGATGTTGATGAGGAAATCAGAGCCCGTGTGTTGCTGTGGCTCGCATGGGAGAAAGAATAACACTGCGACCTACAAATGTATGCCGTAAGAGGCAACTGAGGTTTGGGCCTAGGGAAGCTACCCTAGTAATAAAAGCGTCGCAGAAATCGGATGTACTTGCCTGCTTGTATTCGCATAACTGGCACAGTAAATCGCTCCTAGATTCGGATCACATACAGATCCTAAAGAGTGGCTTAACAAGTGGTCGATATGAAGCGTTCTAAGAAGAAGAAGAGCCAATGTGAACCTGTAAGGAGTGCTGGGATGATCATCAAAAGTGATACTATTATATGACATTTCTTAAGAGAAGTAATGTGCGGAATCACTATTCACATCTGCTAGGTTTCAAGTAAATAATAAGTCTATTTCTTCTTCAATGATCCAGCGGCACTTGAGCTCTTGCCCTTCGGCCCAATGCTATGTAGTAGTATCTGTATGTGTTTGTAAGTTGTTCTTTTGTTCCGTATAATGTGTTCCATTTATCTGGCCTTGGAGGAAGGAGGTATTTCTGATGTCTTCTAGTGCTTGACAATTGAAGAGGTGGTGGTGAACGGTTTCATGATGATGTGCACAGTTGGCACTGAAGTGTGTTGGGGATGAATTCTGTCAAGTGGTTTAGTGTTATGTGTTGGTTCGAGTCTAAAAATGGTGCTCTGATCTCTTCTTGTAAGGTGGTTGATGTTGTCATTAAGGTTAGGGCTGGCCATATGGCTGTACACTCCTCTTCCCTGTGTTTCCCATGGCCCATCTGTTCAGCCAAATTTTTGTATGGAGAGTTGTTGCTGTATGGAGAGTTGTTGTTGTATGGAGAGTTGTTGTGTGTGGAGAGTTGTTGTTGTATGGAGAGTTGTTGCTTAGGAGGTTGTTGCTGTATGGAGAGTTGTTGTTGTATGGAGAGTTGTTGCTGTATGGAGAGTTGTTGCTGTATGGAGAATTGTTGCTGTATGGAGAGTTGTTGCTCATGGAGAGTTGCTGCTCTATGGAGAGTTGCTTGCTCTATGGAGAGTTGCTGCTCTATGGAGAGTTGCTGCTCTATGGAGAGTTGCTGCTCTATGGAGAGTTGCTGCTCTATGGAGAGTTGTTGCTGATCTATGGAGAGTTGCTGCTCTATGGAGAGTTGCTGCTCTATGGAGAGTTGCTGCTCTATGGAGAGTTGCTGTTCTATGGAGAGTTGTTGCTCTATGGAGAGTTGTTGCTCTATGGAGAGTTGTAAGTCAAATTGTGTACATATATGTCAAATTTGCAGATCAAAGTTAATGCCTATTTTCAACATTTTCCCTGTATTTCTATCAACAGGTATCAATAATGTTGGACATGCTAGGTATATACATACTTGGAATGCTAATTGTCAAATGTCTATTTGTGCAGACCTTACCATCTTTTTATACTGACATTAATCTGGGGCAATCAGTTCCTTCTAGAAATGTTAAATCTAATCAAAAGGCAGAGATTCAGCAGGTGAGTAGTGTTTCTCTCATAATGGGTATTTAAAGTGTGATCCGAAAGGTGAAGGCTAGTTCAGTGTGTAATCAATGGACTGAATCACTGCAAGCGTCAACGGTGTGCATAATTACTCATCTTCGACGCCCGAGCGGTTACCGGAGCCCAAATTTGGAGTGTAAAGAATAGAATCACTGTTACCTGCCTCGCATGTCGTAGAGACGACTAGAGGTTTGCTGAAATTGGATTCACGTGTCCTAAATGTGTAGAAATATATGCGTTAGGGGCCTACCAAACCAATGTGCAACGTATACACGTTCTTGACAAAGATCAAACATATCACAAAGAGTGATTAAAATTGGTTGTAAAGAACGAACGCAAAGAAGAAGACTCCTCTTCGTTCTGGGGTACATGGGCGTCGATGGCAATCAGAGAGCAAACAGGTTGGCTGACTCTGCCACCATATCAAGGGGTCAGCCAATGGATAGAGTTGACATTTCGAATTCGCTCATAGAGTGGGGCCGCAAAGAAGATTTTCATTTAAACCAATCCCCATCAATTGCTAGATTGCAAGAGCTTGGATTGAAGTGGTCAAAACAAAGAACAATACATCAGGTATATAGAGTTCGACACTTTAATCAACATATAACTGGTACAGTTAGTCGATTGACGGTGTTGAAGATATTGCGAATGAGATTGGAGCAAATATGTACGTGGCTGGAGTGCAATCAAGAAATTCCACATTGAAACTGAACCGAACAAGTATTTTTTTAAATGTATACTGATAATTATCAGATTAATCAGTCTTAATTTTTAGTTTAATCATACTAACACTACGTTTTACGCGCTATTTAACGAGAAAATTGTTACTAAAACTACGTTTTACGCGCTATTTTAACAAGAAAATTGTTAATGCAAGTCCAAACAATAGCTACATGATGTTCAAGATAATTGCAGCCCCATTGACAATTCGAAAGTTGCCATGTACACATTGAGCTGTGTTTATTTACTATTTAAACCGGTTATGACTAGCTCGTCCTACGTCACATTTGTTCATCGCCCCTTCCCGCACTACAATTACACACCGTCACACAACCTTGACCTATACTATGTCATAACTGAACATTCCATTTATACATATATGCCAGATTCACGGCTGCTTTTAAGTTGAACACCCTGTATTATAATTTTATGTTAATTGTTTGTTATGTAGGGGATTAAAGACACTTTAAGCCGAAGCACGCTCCGTTCAACCTAAGGATGAACATTGTTTTGGTTATATCAGATCGTGTATGTCTTCTTATTTTCTATATGTCTTCTTGAGCCACCTCTCTAGAGCCTATGAGTATGCTGGGAGTCTAGTTGAGCTGCACGTGGGCCATCATGGGGCGAAACTCAGGTTTTTCCCCTCGGAGTCGGACAGTGGGAATTAACGGAAACGGTGAGGTAGGCACCAGGGCAGAGCGAGCACGCATACGGACGTTGTAATGGTGGCACCCCATGGGGCGAAACCCGTGACACCATCTCATGGTGGGGACTGGTTGAGTCACAGACGGTGACAGCCCAGGCAAATGTGAGCACGATACGGAAGGCACGAAAAATGTGAGCATGGAAAAAGCCGATGGTGATCAGGCACCAGGGCAGAGCTAGCACGCACGCTGGCAAAGCCACAGTGGGCCCCACTGAGGCAGGCCGGCACGGCAAGCGCGGAAAGCGAGACAGGCACTGCAGCGGCGAGAATGACAGGCAGAGGTGTGCGTCCTGCCCAAATGTACAGAACAACTGGAAAGCCCAGCAGAGGTAAACCAGTGCGCGTTTCCGCTCGCAGGAACTACTGCTGCCTTGTAGTTTGATTGGGACAATCAAAGCCTAATGGAGCAAACTGTACATAAACCGAACGGGTGGCAAACCAAGGTGTTCATTAAAACGACCGGTTTGCTGGACAGATGTCGCTCATAAGCCCGGGAGGGAGGCCGTCTAAGGGTCGCTGCTCTAAAAGAAAATGGCAACCCGCTGCCTTGTGGGTTTCGGTTGGGGACAGCAGGCTGCGGAGAGCGAATCCTACAAACGCTGGCGAAAGCGAACACCTCACCCAAGGATAAGCAACTGTGCTCCAATAGGTGCTGAAGGCTTGTGTACGTACATCACATTCTGATGTTTGGCTGTTTATATATCACAATAGAATGATAAAATGTCTTACAGAACGATCGCGAGAGAGAGAGACCAGGTCATTATATTTTGACTACGCACCGGACACTGCAGACTCAACAAACACTTATATAGACTAGGAATAAGTCAAACAGCTCTCTGCCAGTGTCAGCAGGCGGAACAGACACCGGAGCATATCTTGCAGGACTGTCCTCTCCTGGGTGAGCTGAGAAGCAACATGTGGCCACACCCAGTCGACCTGAAAACTAAGCTTTGGGGAAACCTGACAGACCTGAAGCTGACAGCCCAATTTGTGGTCCACAGTAAATTAAGCGCATGACCAGAGATCGCTTAAGAAGAATGTTTGTTTTATGGTCCACAATTCATATCCACATGTTACCACAGGGAATATGCATGTTCTCAGAAGTCTTACTTTTGTTTCTTTGCTTGTGTGGTGCCATAGTTTCTTCTACTATTTTACGCTAATTGTTATAGCATCTCATGTTCTGAAGCAGGTTACTATTCATTTGTTTTTGTTTACAATATCTCTAGGACCTTCTTGAGTTGATGGGTTTATACAGTAAACCTAAGACAAAATCCCATGAGAAAACAATTCAATCAGCTGCCATATTCATGAGGAAACTGTACACAAACTTAAATAGTGAGGATTCTGTGGAGCACGCGGTGAACCCACTTAATTACATCAAGGGAATTAATTCTTCTGCGCTTGAGTTAGATCCAGCAAAAGTGGAGGGAGCAGATGTAATTGTTAGCTATAGTAACAATGGTAATAGTTCTTGTTTGTATCCTTGATTACATCTAGAATCTCATTTATTTTGTATATGTGCTGTCCTTTATTTCACCGAGAAGTCTTTGATTGTTTTAGTAATCTCCTTTATTACACTCAATGTTTTCTTATATTTCTTCTGTTATTATTTTAGCAAAACTATTTTATGTTCGTATTAGTTCTCTGAATTTTGTTTCATTTTTTTCTAATTTAATTGGAGTTTTGTATTCTATTGTAAAAGTGCTACATAAAACCAATACTGACATACGGATACGAGTCATGGACAATAAACAAACACATATTCTAACAACTAGCAGCTAGGTGGGGTAATCTGTGCTGTAGAGGTTACTGCTATCTGTACTGTAGAGGTTAGGTGCATCTGTACTGTAGAGGTTAGGTGCTATCTGTACTGTAGAGGTTAGGTGCTATCTGTACTGTAGAGGTTACGTGCTCGCCTCGCGTTCCAAAGATACTTGGTTCACTCCCTCGTGGAGCCATCGGAATATTTTTCCAGAGATCCATGATCTCTGTGCAGGTGAGATCGAGTTCCTAGTCCTATCGGAGACTGACGATAAAATGTAGGTCCTATATTCAACTTGAGTACACAAAAGAATCATTAATAGTTAAAAATCGAGAAGTGCAGGCTGGAAAGATGCTGCCCGGGCAAAATTCATTAGAAAGATTAAAAATAAAAATCCTACAAAATATTTTCACCGTCTTCAAAATTATATCAGGGACCCTCGCCGGTGCTACGGAGTTCGTGCACTGTCTCTGAGATCTTCCGTGTAAGAAAACAGATCGGAACACACATGGTAACTCACTGAAGTGCAATGATGATTGTCCTATCAATCAATCAAAAGCAACTAGAACTGTACAGATTGAACTAAATAAAGTTGTCTAAATATATAATCTTCTGTTTGCAAAAATGTTTTATTTTATTTAATTCACAAAATACTTATATCCTATAATATAATTTTTCCTCTATACAGTTCGAAAAGGTTCAACACTTAGACACGAAAGAGACAATACATTCTATTTTGAGATACAAATTGGAGGACAGATGAAAGGGGCAGAGCTGCGACTTTACAAGGAAGTCTCTCCAATGTATAGGAATGGAACATTTACCATTAACCTCTTTGTTATCAGACAGGGACAGGACTGGGAGTACGTTTTTTTTCTATAGTAAACTGTCAAGTTAATTAAAGCTTTAATTAATAGATTTATAACGATTTTTGCTTATTCTGATCTATTTTGGTCTGTCTTGTCTTAAAAGGGTCCAAAGCCAAAGTATTGTCTTAATTGCATCGGATTTTACCCAATAAGGCTCGGTTCCTCTCCGCAGACATCACACCCCCACAGAAATGTCATCGTTTCATAGTCCATCTTTCCTGGTGACCCCCCACCGCCTACTTAAAGCATTTCATTACACATATGGTGAGCTTTCTGCATTGTGGTATACAAAAAGTACTGAAGGTAAAATATTGTTACAAAACATTTCAGCGGGACACTGCAGAAAACACCTTAATGACCCACATATTGAAAGCTATATTAACAGATGCTCTTATGTACAAGAAAGTTGTTGGTACAGTGATAATTTAGTCATAACATAAGTTGGAAGAAACTGTGCTTTTTATATGATGTAAAAACCCAGGTTGGTTTATTTTCTGTAGAGACAAGATCCTTGAACAGGAGTCTGTACTTAACCCAAATTGTTCATTTTCTATAGAGACAAGATCCTTGAACAGGAGTCTGTACTTGAAGTTGAGTGGGACAGGACAGGCTGGCTTATACTTGATGCCACAAAGGCTGCTGGAACTGAGCAGTGCTTCTTACATGAACATGGGACTGTATCTCAGTGTGGTTGATGCCAATGGTTAGTAGTTTTTAATTTGTTAACTTATTCCTTCTGAATTTTGTTGCATAGCAAAAAAATATAGTAACAAAATAAATAATAGTGAGAGTGAATACCACAAAAATATAGTAACAAAATAAATAATAGTGAGAGAATATCAACAACAAAAATAATGGCATAGCAGAATCTTGTCCAAAATAATAATGGCATAGACGAAGCTTGTCCCAAAAAATAATGGCATAGAAGAATCTTGTCCAAAAAAATAATGGCATAGTAGAATCTTGTCCAAAAAATAATGGCATAGCAGAATCTTGTCCAAAAAAAAAATGGCATAGAAGAATCTTTGTAAAAAAATAATGGCATAGCAGAATCTTGTCCAAAAAATAATGGCATAGACGAATCTTGTCAAAAAGCAAAATAATTATCACCCAAGAAACTACAGGGTGTTCAAGATAATAGCAGCCTGTGAATGGAGTCAATCTGGCATATATGTATAAAAATGAGAAGGTTCAGTTATGACGTAGAATAGGTCAAGGTTATGTGACGGTATGTAATTGTAGTGCGGGAAAGGGCGATGAAAAAATTGACGTAAAACGAGCTATAGAACCGGTTTAAATAGTACATAAACATAACGCGATAGATTATCTGGCAACTTTCGATTGTCAATGGGGCTGCTTTAATCTTGAACACCCTGTAGAACAGTGCAAGATAAAAACAGGAAAACTACGACACTGGGCAAACAACGGGACAAATTCAGATAAAAGATTTTTAAAAAGTAAAAATCCTGTTAAAAATAACTATCAACCAATCCACTAAAGCGGTAAAAACAGAAACCACGACCCCGGGACAACCTAGGGTCTCCGAAAAACTGCACCCGTGAACAGAACGGCGCGGCCCGGGATTCGAACTCACGACCTTCGACTCACAAGGCACGGAGCTTAACCACTTAACTACAGAGACCCCATCAGTGTATATTTTACTTACTTAATCCCGTCATGCCTAGTGACACATGGGGCTTCAGAAAGGACTTTCCATGCTCTTCTGTCCCGTGCAACCTTCAGCGCAGAGCCCCACGTCGGGAGAGGGTGTCCAGTTCCTTCTTCCATCATGCGCCTCATGTTGTCCGTATCGCCTTTCTTTCTTTCCTCTGGTGTCCAAGGGAGGGCTACCCTTTCAGGCATTTCTTGTCTCATTCTCATAACATGTCCGAGCCATTTCCATCTTCTCTTTTTTGAGTATGTCATTCATTGCCTCTTGTCTTGTGTCTTGGAGTAGTTGGTTATTGATATTTTTACGGGCCCAAAAAGATTCCCAAGATTCTGAAGACAAGAGTGGTGGAAAACTGACAGCCTGCAGTATCTCCTTTGGTCATCCTCCAAACC
>JADZMA010002839.1:0-10895 GCA_020796225.1 Arion vulgaris
CATCCAGACTCATCCCCTTTGCCTCTTGACCTGGGTCATCATGGATTCTACTGACAGACAGAAAATACTGCCCAATTATTCACATTCTGCAATAAGTTTTAACTTACCCGGACAGACTTTTTCCTGTTATCTGCTCTCGCATGTCCATGATCACTGTCTGACTCTTCTGAAAGTGAGAACAAATGATACAGTGATAGCTCTTCTAACAATTTATTTCAGCCGACTCAAGTCTGCTATTAAATCAAACATGTACAAATTGTTTAGAATTTCTGACTTCCCATGATGCTTTGCTATGTACTTTAAAATGGTAACTAGTGTTCCTACCAAATATTTCCCAAAATATACAATTACTTCAATCTTTGAGCTCTATGGCTTACAGTCTTAGTTGTAAATTAAACCCTTCACTTGCTGTAAAGCTTTATTTGCATTTCCTGTACTTTTCCTCTGCTGTAATATCTAGTTAGGCATCATAGTCATTAAATCAAAACATTCAAATATAAAGTATGTCACATATCTTTGTTAGACTGGTTCTGAATAATTAATTTCTTGCATGTTAAACTTATGCAGTAGTTGATAAACATACGTGTACATCACCCTTTTCCATCTCAGAGATGACTTTGAAACTTTAGTAGTTAGGAGCTTAATTTATCGAAGATTAGTTCATAAATAATACCCTTACAATTTAATGAAAATAACTTTATAATAAAATTGAAGAGTTCCAAATGTGGTGATATCGAAACATTCTTAGGCGCCTGGACAGAGAGAGAAAAACAAGGGCATACAGTTTACACTCGTGAGTATTAGCTCATGAACAAAAGAAGAGTTCCCTGAAACAGTCAGATCTGACAGACTTAGATTTCCATCATTTTCTTCCCTTCTCCTTTTCACACCGCGTCTGCCTTTTCCTGTCCTCTTGCCATCACTTTCTCTGTTGTCATTTGAAGATTTCTTTCGAGCAATGGCGACAGTTTTTTCTTAATTTCCTCGAGATGAATGTCTGTTTGCATGTTTGTTGAAGTACAGTTAGTGACTTCAGAGTTTGAATCTGTATGCAGAAGACATCGATATGGATAATTATTAAAATTAAGTCAAATATTTGTCACTCCCCCAAATAACATATATTCTCTAATTTAAAAAAAATTATTTCTGAACTTCTTTGTCTAAAAACTACTCTTTTTTTAAAAAAATTTTTTCATTTATATGCCCCTCTGTCTTAAAATTTAAAAATTCGTCTGTTTTTTTGATCCTTGCTTTATTCGACATGAAAATTCAGTTCTATTTTTATTTATTCTATAATCCCAACAGCCCCGTCTTTTTTTTTGTAACATTCTTCTTCTTCTTTTGTCCTATCTAATTCGGTTTGTAAAAAACCCTGCATGCAGTTCTGACAATTTCGCATGAACCATATTTTCCCCTTATAATGTCCCCAAATAATTTCCTTCTCCTATTAAATTTGGTTATATTACATTATATTACCACACATATCTTACTATATATTTACATTATATTCCACACTATCTTTATATATTTATTATATTCCCCACACATATTTTACTAATATATTAATTATATTACCCACATATCTTCTATTATTTTTATATCACCACACATTCTTTATATTTCATTATTTACCACACATATCTTACTATATTTACATTTATTCCCACAAATATCTTCTATATATTACATTTTTTTTTAAATATCTTTATATATTACATTATATTCCCACACATAACTTATTATTTACATTATATTACACATATCTTACTATATATTCATTATATTACCACATTTCTCTTTTTCCCCTTTTTGTTTCATCTCCGTTAACCCCGCCTTGAGCCCGACCTGGATAGTCTTTTTTTTTGGGTTGGGGTTATTCTCCCTTCGATTTTCCCAAAATGTATTCGTCTTCTTTTTTTGTCTTTTCCTGGGCAACGGGCAAAAAAGGGTTTTTGGTCACACCCAATCTACCAGTCAGCTATGGGCCCGGTCAAATTTATGAGCTCAGGTAGTTTGTGTGTAGTACCCAAGGAGGAAGGATTTTCTAGTCCCCCCCATCATTAAATCTAATCTTGGTCATTTTTTAGAAACCCAAATATGAAATCAATCTTGAATTTTCTTCAGTAACCACATTGCAAATCTTTTTAATTCTTTTCTTAGTAACCAATCAAATCTAATTTTGAAATTTTTCATTCAAAACATTAAAAATCTCCCCCGTCTTTACTTTAACCATTTTCAACGTTACAATTTTTAGTAACCAATCAAATCTAAATTGTTTTAAGAAACCCACATATAAATCTAAATGTCTGTTCTTCATAATACCAAATCTACATGTCTGCCAGTAAATAAAACAAATCCCCTGTCTGTTCTTATTCCCAATTCCAAATCTCCCGTCTTTCCCCTAATTTCAAATCTCACATGTCTGTTACTTGTAACCCATTCAAATCTCCCCGTCTGTTCTTCAGTAACCACATGAAATCTAAATGTCTGTTCTTGTAACCATTTTCAAATCTCACATTCTTTCTTAGTCCCCAATGAAATCTCCTTGTCTGTTCTTCAGTAACCACTTAAAATCTAATTTTTTATTGTCCTTTACAAATCTCACATTCTTTGCCGTCCCACATATCAAACTCCCCCGTCTTTACTTCGTAACCAATACAAATCTCACATGTCTGCTTCATACCATATTTAAAATCTCACATGTCTGTTCTTCGTAACCAAAATTCAAATCTCACTGTCTGTTCTTCAGTAACCACATATCAAATCTCACATGTCTGTTATTTTGAAACCTAAATCATCCATTTCTGCTAACAAAAAACACAGAAATCTAAAGTTTCAACCGGTTTTTTTGTTTTCTTTTCTTCCAGTTAAAAAGCGCTGGATTTTGAAAATGGTAGGATAGTGGCCCCTTTCCTCCTTCCTCAGCAATTTCCCAGAAATGTTGCAAGCCTTTCCCAAAAAAAAAAATTGTATAATTTTTTTTATTTTTTTTTTAAAAAGAAAATCTTCAAACACGTCAACAGGCTCATAAAACTAAGTCTCTTTCTGTGTTTATATGCTGATGGTTTTTTCCTTTTGTTGTTATGCAATTATAGGTTCTCATTTATCTTTCTACTCGGGTTTCATTTATTCCAAATTCCCGTCACAGAACAGTATCGAGCGTCATATCAGTTTTCTCTAGTGCCTCTCTTTTGGACAGATCTCCAAAAAGGGTGGTCCCGCAGTACTGGAGACAATGGATCAACTATCCCCCCTATTTGGACACATCTGTATAAATTTGTCTCAGAATGGGGAAAAGATAATGGATCAACTTTCTCTGATCATATATTGGACATATCTGTATAGGCTTGTCTCAGAAAGGTCCGTGAAAAAGGGGATTGGTCTGTTGGTTAATCTACATCTCCCGGTGAAGACTATTCAAATAAATAGACATGGACTTTTCTTCCTGGTGGGCTCCAGTAGACACAATCCTGCCTTTTGGGTCATCAAGGGAAGTTTAAAGGGCGTAACTGGTCATCAAAGTCTGGGTTGTCCGGCTGGGTGATTTCCCTGGTTGTGACTTATTTCCTATAACCACAGGCGGCCCCCTTTTCAGTATAAATTGACCCCAAAGTTTAACCCGGCCGATATGTACTATTGCTGGTTTTTTGATCATAAATTTTTTAATAACTCAACGTATCCCATTGGACAATATTTTATGGGGTTTGGGCTGGACGTAAAAAACTATTTTAAAATGGGATTTTACAGAAACTGTAATAAAAACTCCCAAAAGTGGTGAAAAAATTTAAATTTAAAAGTTAATATAAATTGATTTTTCATAATATATATATGAGACTGCAGTAAAACTATTTGATTGGCAAAACAAGTAATCACAAAGTATTGTAGTTTTACAAATTACAAAAACAATGACAAAATACAGCAATGCTTGACCAACAGGCTTTATCAAGCAAGCAGACAACGGGAGTACAAATTTAAAAAAATGACCGATCAAGGCCTTGTTATATTCTTTACATAAATATATGAGTTTGAAATAATTTTTATTATGTTGTTATAACAAAATATGTAGAAAGTCTAACCTGTTCAAGTTTCTTCCTCTCTTCAGCTCTTATTGTAATAGAAGATGGCGCTGTCATACTGGAATTTAGTAGCTTTGGGCTAGGACACATATATTTTCTGCTCTCTCGTCACTGGTCATACTCACTAAACTCAGCTAGAGTGTAAGGTAAAAGGTTAAATAAAGGTTAATGAAATTGGAATAAGTTCACATATCATGTCTAAAAGATTCCAGGAAAACAATGGGATTGGGGAAGGGTCCCGCTGAAGGCGAAGTTGATAACACTCTAGTGTCCGAGGTCAGTTTTTGGTGGGCCAAAGGGATGAGGGTGTAAAATTCTCAGTGTGTGCCCCAAAAACTCAGATTAAACAACTTCCCGGGAATTCATAGCTGGCAAACGAGAAAAAGCTATAGATTTATTGACCCAGTATTAGGGGTTTTGGTTTAAGTGACCCCAATATCAGAATTTCAGATTGAAGTGCCCCAATATACGAATTTCAGTGACCCCAATATAGGGATCTCAGATTGAATGGACCCACATAAACCATATAAATAATAATCTTTTCTTGCTTCTTTATATCATGGAAGTGTTGTGGGAAGTTAGAGATCTCGTTGTTGGATACAAACTATGTCACAACAGTTGCTGTCAGTCAATTATTGTTGTATTTATCTAATGTTGTCTAACCATCTGCATCTTGGTTTTCTTTATACACTCACATCACATCTTTTACTTACAGGCACATAGTGGTAGTTGACTTGACTCTACAAGATGGACGAACCACTGTATTTAAATCTCTTCACTTTTGATACAGATTGTGGGTTTTTTCTGTCTTCCACTACCCAGTGGCACATGTGCTCTAGACCTTCAGACCAATGACATGTAATGGTATCTAGACCTGCAGGCTAATGACATGTGGTACCTGCATATGTTTGTAAGTTGTTGTTTTGTTCAATATAATGTGTTTCATTTAGGTCATTGTTGAGAGGAAGATTTTCCTGACATTATCAAACACTGGACACCAATAAGTTCAAGTTCTATATAACTTACAACTTTTAAATAATATTCTATGTATATATATTCCTCTCGTACTGTTATATAGGTCCTGCAAAGTAATTTCTCCATACCGCTCTGTCCTGGCTCTCGTCAATCTCTTCCATGGAATTCTGATATTTCTTGTTTCTCTCAGTAAAGTTTGTTTCAGGGTTTCCCTAGGATATCCTCTCTTACCTGAACTCTTTACATCCCACTTCAATGTCTGCTTTGATACTCTTTGACTCTTTACATTCCACTTCAATGTTTCTTTGATACTCTTGATCATTTATACTCAAGGTGTGCCCAACATATCTCTGTCTTCTTCTTAAAAGAGTTGTTAATAGTGGTTGACAAGACATAGCTTGAGTAAAATTCTATTTTAAAACACAACTTTCAAATAATATTCTATGGCTTGCTTAAAATTGCCAAGTTCAGCTGCACTGTCTGCCAAAATTTCATACAATCCGTGACTCTTCTACGCTAACAGTCTGCAGGCCCTGATTAGCTTCTTGCATTTTATTCACTGAAACCCAGAAGATGGCAAGAGAGATTTTGAGAATTAAATAAAAAAAATTATAACAGAACACTCAAATATGTCACTTTATTGAAGACAAATGTCAAACAAGTTCTACTCTAAAATTATTGAGAAATGTAACTAGAAGTCTTCTGTATTTGATAAGTTAGTTGTATAACTTCTGTCTGTATTTGATAAGTTAGTTGTATCTTCTTCTTGAGCCCCTTGACCACTTGTTGGTGTGATCTATATGTGATCCGAGTCTAAGTGTGATTGTACATTGTGTCAGTTATGCATCTACAAGTAGGCCAGCACATTTGATTTCTGCTATGCTTTTTATTTACTAGGGTAGCTTTCTAGCCCTCCTCAGCCCCTTTTACGGCAAGACTTGTGGTTGCAGTGTTACTATTCTTTGCTCCCTTGCGAGCCCCGTCAAGTTAGTTATACAGGGTGTTCAAGATAATTGACCCCATTGACAAACGAAATTTGCCAGATAATCTATCACGTTGTGTTATTTTCTATTTAAACCGGTTCTGACAAACTTGTCTCGTCAATTTGTTCATCGCTTCCCTTCGCACTACAATTACACACCATCACACAACCTTGACCTTCTGCGTCATAACTGAACCTTCTCATTTCTTTCATATATGCCAGATTAGCTTTTCATAGGCTGCTTTTAAGTTGAACACCCTGTATAAAATCCTTGTACTATTTGGATGAGTAGAGACAACATACAATCAAGATTCATCACAAACAGAACTTGAGTACATATAATTGTGTTTGTTTACACACAGAACATTTTCTCCAGATCTCTCGCAGACATCTGATGTAATCTTGAGCTTGTGAGCTTTCTTAAGACAGTGTTTGGCTGTCAGGAAATCACAACAGTTAGCATGAACCTGTAATCAGATAGAAGACATATTCCTTCTAGATCAATTTTTATATCAATGTTTAATCAGATGATATCAAGGAGGGTTAGTGAAATTTCCTGATATTTGTACTTAATGGGCAATGTATCATATAATGTACTCAATGGGACTATATCGCATAATGCTTAATGGGGGAATATATCATCATAATTACTCAATGGGCATGTATCATGCATAATGTACTCAATGAGGCACTGTATCATCATAATGTACTCAATGGGGCAATGTATCATCATAATGTATAATGCACTATATCATATAATGACTTAATGGGCAATATATCATCATAATGTACTTAATGGGGGCACTGATCATCATACTGTACTTAATGGGGCACTGTCACTACCATAATGACTTAATGATCATGCATAATGTACTAATGGGGCATGATCATCATAATGTACTTTAAAAGGCAATGTATCATGCATAATTTCTTAATGGCAATGTATCATCATAATGTATAATGGGGCAATGTATCACATAATGTACTTAATGGGAATGTTCATATTGTACTTAGTAGTATATATCATGCATAATGTACTTAATGGGCACTTATCATGCATACTGTCTTAAAAAGGGGCACTTATCACATAATGTATATGTTTTTCATATAATGTACTTAATGGGGCAATGTTCATACATAAATTTAATGGGCAATGTATCATATAATGTACTTAATGGGGCAATGTATCATACTTGTACATAATGTATCATGCAATAATGTACTTAATGAGGGCAATATATCATGCATAATGATTAATGGGGCATGATCATGCATAATGTACTTAATAGGGCAATGTATCCATGCATAATGTCTTTAAAAGGGCAATGTATCTCATAATTACTTAATGGGGTATGTATCATATAATGTACTTAATGAGGCAATGTATCATCATAATTGTACTCAATGGGCAATGTATCATCATAATAGTACTTAATGGGGGAATGTATCCCTACATAATGTACTCAATAAGCAGTTCATGCATAATGTATAATGGGGGAATATATCATACATAATGTACTCAATAGAGACAATGTATCATGCATAATGTACTCAATGGGCAATGTATCATACATAATGTACCCAATGGGGCAATTTATCATATAATGTACTCAATGGGCAATGTATCATGCATAATGTACTCAATAGACTATATCATGCATAATGTACTTAATGGGCAATATATCATGATAATGTATTAATGGCAATATATCATATAATGTACTAAATGGGACTATATCATGCATAATGTTAATGGGGCAATATATCATGCATAATGTTAATAGAACTGTATCTATACTGTACTTAATGAGGGCCCTGTATCATACATTGTATTAATGTCATATAATGTACTTAATGGGGCAATATATCATGCATAATGTACTTAATGGGGCACTGTATCTACATACTGTACTTAATGGGCACTGTATCATCCCTATGTACTTAATATCATGCATAATGTACTAATGGGGCAATGTATCATACATAATGTACTTAATGGGGCAATATCATGCATAATGTACTAATGAGGCAATGTATCATGCATAATGTACTTAATGGAATGTTCATGCATAATGTACTTAATGGGGCAATGTATCATACATAATGTACTTAATGGGGGCAATATATCACATAATGTTTAATGGGCACTGTATCATGCATACTGTATTAAGGGGGCACTGTATCATACTAATGTCTTAATGTATCATGCATAATGTACTATAGGCAATATATACATAATGTACTTAATGGGGCAATGTCATGATAATGTACTAATGGGGCAATGTATCATACATAAGTATCAATGTATCATGCATAATGTCTTTAATGGGGCAATATATCATGCATAATGTAATAGAGGCAATGTATCATGCATAATGTACTTAATGGGGCAATGTATCATGCATAATGTACTTAATGGGGGCAATGTATCATACATAATGTACAATGGGGCACTGTCATCATAATGTACTTAATGGCAATGTATCATAATAATGTACTCAATGGGGGCAATGTATCATGCATAATGTACTTAATGGGCAATGTATCATCAAAATACTCAATAGGGCAATGTATCATCATAATACTCAATACAATATATGCATAATGTACTCAATGGGGCAATGTATCATACATAATGTACTCAATGGAAAGACTAGATAACTTATTGGGTCATGTATCATGGATACTGTACTCAATCATGCCTGGATAATTGGCTGGTCTGTGTATCAGAGCAAATTTTCCTCGACATGCACACACAACACCTACCGTTGCCTTAGGCACATAAGTCTCTCTTTCCCAGACTTTATTCGCTTCTCTGCTCCTGCCAAAACATCCAGAGATCTCAAACCTGACTTTTATTTATTTCTTCTGGCAAAATAGCAAGACTTGAATGACACAAATATTTCTCTCAAGCTTGAATTTCCTATCAAAGATCAGACAAAAAAAACAGTTGTATTTCTCGTCAGCTTGAATTTCCCATCAAAAAATCAGACAAAAAAACAGTTGTATTTCTCCGTCAAGCTTGAATTTCTATCAAAAATCAGACAAAAGAAACAGTTGTATTTCTCCTCGTAAGCTTGATTTTCCCATCAAAAATCAGACAAAAGAAACAGTTGTATTTCTCCTCGTCAACTTGAATTTCCTATCAAAGATCAGACAAAAAGAAACAGTTGTTGTGAAACAGCCTTATTAAAACAAACAATTTTTAATCCCAGAAAAAGAATAATTCTTTCCTTACTCTTCTGTGATCCAGTTCTTACGTCCGAAGATAAAAGATGAGTTGATTCCATGAATCCCGATGATCCCCCTTGTCGCCCAGTGGTTACTTGGGCCCAAATTTGAGTGTAAAGAATAGAACCACGTTACCTGCCACGCATGTCGTAAGAGGCGACTAAGGAGGTTTGGATGAAATCGGATGCATGTGTCCTAAGCGTGTAGAAGTCTTCGTTTGGGCCTAAACCAATGTGCAACATATAACGTTCTTGGCAAAGATCAAACATATCACAAAAAAGTGATTAAAATTGGTTGTAAAGAAGAGCAGAAGAAGAAGATCCCATAGTGTCAATTATCTGAGTTTAGTCATCTACTTATGAGGGGTACATGTCACATTTTCAGTTTTTGGGTGTCCACATTTTTTAGAGTGGGCGTGCTTCATCTTTGGGAAGTTATGGAGACTTTTAGTTATCGGTCGGTTATTGAGGACTATCATCATAGCATGCCAAACATGTAGCTCATTTCCATTTCATTGTCACTGACCCCGATCATAACAATTCTAAATTGCAGAGAAGACATACATAGTAACTTACTCAGCAATGACAACAGCTCTCTTCATCATGTCAGATTTCTTTTTAAGTTACCCTCAAATCAAACACTAAACCTAGAGATGATACAAACAGTTTGAGGGATCACCTAGAGATAATACAAACAGTTTGAGGGATCAACAAACAGTTAGACCAGAGACAACATGAGCACAAAGGCAATGCTAATTCACATGCAGAATTCTTTATGATATCAGTAAACAAATACAAAACTTGTAAATACATCTACAGCTTACACTAGTACATCATTGCTAGAATCATACCAGTAAAGTACATCACCACATTACATCAGTAAAGTACATCACCACATTACATCAGTAAAGTACATCACCACATTACATCAGTAAAATACATCAGCATTACATCAGTAAAATACATCACCACATTACATCAGTAAAGTACATCACACATTACATCAATAAAAGTACATCAGCACATTACATCAGTAACATATATAAAAGAAACCATGTGTTCCCAAGGTCATGAGTTCGACCCGGAAAAAGCCATTCTGGTTTGGGCGCATTTTGTTCAGAGATCATTAAATTGTTGCGGAGTTATGGAGATTGTGAAAAAGGGGAAAAAAACTAACTAGGACCAAAATATGATTATGCTGAAATTTGGGTTTGGTTGGACCAAAAGGGGCAGATATCACAGTACATGGTGAAAACTTGCCCATTCTGTTCTCAGACTGCATTCCGCATAAGAGCGGGAGTTGAGAACGTAAACACCTAAGAAGAAGCATTAGCGGTATATTATTTGCATATAACACAAACATATAACAAAACAATAACCATATTAATCATATCCATAAATGTACAAATTTTAATTCAAATGTTGTATCAATCCTAACATATCACAAGTTGGGAAAATGACTAAAGATATAAAAAGCAAGTTGAATGCATTTGAAAATAAGTCTCGAAAATAATGAATATAAAATGAAACGAATTCAGGAGTGATGAAATCAGAATATGTCTGGTAAACCCACTAGTGACCTTTAAAAGAAAGAGAAGATGGAGATATATGGGCACACCTTGGAGGAGAAAT
>JADZMA010002840.1:0-10893 GCA_020796225.1 Arion vulgaris
GATCAAAGGTAGTCCTAACGGGGCAGACAAAAAAATCAGGTCCTTGTTAGTTGGAGTAAAGAAAAATGGCGTTGAAAAACAAGAATAGCTGACTGTAAGGTGCTATTGAAAAAAAATTTTATATTTTTTCTCCCCAAAACTACCATCCCCAAAACAACTGGGAGACGAAACCAAAAAAAAATGTGATGCAATGAGTTTAAACAAACTTGGCACAATGTAGGCTACTTATATAAATAAATAAAAAATTTTAAAGGATTTTTTTAAAAAGAAACTAAAAAAGGGAACGGGAAAAAGGGGATGGGAGGTAGAAATAATGGGGAAAATGAGATGATAAAAATGGAGGCATGGTATGGAAAGTTTGGGAAAAGATGGCAAGAGAGGAAGGGATAATAATTTGTTGAAGACAATTTGTTGGAAGTTGAAGAAGACAAAAAACAAAGAAAAAAAATTTATTTTTCCGCAACATGTTTTTTTCTTGCTGGTCCCTACTAACAAAAGATTTAACATTTTGCAACATGCCCGCACATAAACTAAAAAATTTCATTATTCAATGCTAACAAGGTATTGAAAAAAAACTTACATGATGCTTTTTGGATGATAAACCCTGTTAAATTTTAATTAAAACCGCTTTAAAAAAGCATGAAGTGCCTGAAAAGTAAAAAAGAATCAATTATTTAATTTCCCCAATTTTTGGAGTTTTTTATAAGTTGGAAAAACCAAAATAAAAGATAAAAAAAGTTTTCTTTACTGTTTTCGCCTTTTGGTCCCAGGCCCCCAAAGGGGGAAACCAAAAAAATCCACTGCAACCTACAATACATGTCATAAGAGGCACTGATGTATGCACTAGGGATGCTACCTAGAAAAAAAGCAGCACAGAAATGGGGTGTGCACCATTGTGGGATAACTGGCACAATGTAATCCCCTTAGGCTCAGATACAACTAACAATGGTTGACAAGTGGTAAAGGGGGCGTTAAAAGAAGTTTACTTTTTCAAACGAAGAAAAAACATTATCATGTGAGCTAAAAAAGTGTTCCTTTTTTTTTTTAGAAAGAATATTTTTTAAATTTTTTAAAGAGTAATATTGAACAACAAAACTTTATGTAGTTTTTTTTTATGTTCCCGATCATCATCTAAAATTTTCAAACCACTTAGTCCAAAAGGGTCTGATATTCTGTATTTCTCAAGTCTGTGGCAACTAACAACACCAGTTTTTTTTCAGTTTGAAATATCTTCACTGCACTCTTACGGCTATGGTGCTCTGATATCTTTTAAAAACTCCCAAAAGTCCATATGTTCAGTTGATTTGACCTACCTTCTTTTTGTTTATTTTTTTTACCACTCCCATCTTCAATCCCAACCAGTCTATTTGGTTTTATTCTTCTTTTTATCATCATTTAGCCCCTCCCATGAACGGGTTTTAAAAACTTCTTCCATCTTTCCTTCTCTTTCCATTCCCTTTCCCAAATTTTTTCCATGTTTTCCTTCCCCCTTTAAACCCCCTCCCGCCCCTTCTCCGGGCTGCCAGGCCTTCCCCCCCCCTCTTTCCTCGGGTTCCCAAAAAAATCCTGTTTTCTTTCTTTGTCGGTCCTCCAATGTATGTCCACCCTGCCAGGCCTTTCCCCTGGTATCTGCTTTTTTCTCTCCTGAGTTTGTTTGAATCTTATCACCATCTCAATCCCTCTATCCCCTAAACATCCATTTACGAAAGGGCTCAGTTTTCTGAAGTTTCCTGTGGTCTTCATGTTTCCAGCCAAAGCAGCACTGACCCATTTGACTGGAAAATTCTCAGTTTTTTGTTTTTTATCCCCCCTTCCCTATCACCAAGAAAAAGTTCCCCCTTGCTTTTTTTATTCTTATCTTAAATCTTTTTTTGCTCCTCCCCCTGTGTCTATTTGTTCTAAGGTATGTGTATGATTCACATTTTCAAAACTGTTTCCCCCAGCATAATCTGGTTAACATTTGCAGCATTTTTCTCATGACCTTTCTCCCCTGTTATTTTAAACCTAGCTGCGAGACTTATTATTTATATTCATTTTGCTTAATTTTGGGGGGAGACAGCAAACCCCAGAGGGGCTGAAAAACCCGGGCCCTCCAGTTTTTCAAAAGTGTCCTTCCCCTCTGTTACCCGTTCCCGTTTAACAATCTTGGCCAAAAACAGGAATGGTAACAAGCATCCCTCCTCACCCTGTTTTTATCTAAAAGGGGTTCGCGGGCCCCTGGATGACTCCACCCATTCCTTAAACGTTTTCAAGGGTTTCCGGGGGGAACCCAAAGGATTAAATTTCCCAATGTTCCTTCCAGACTTAAAACCCTTTTCAAACCCAAAACCTATGTATAGTGGTGATTCCCCCAAACATTTTTCTTTTTAAGAAAGCTTCCCGCAAACCCGTTTGATTTTTTCAGTCTTTGAAAACCAAAAAAAATCAGAATATTCCAACGCCCCCATACGACCACTTGTTAACCATCTGTGTGGTTTGTATGTGATCTGAGCCAAAAGGCGACTGCAGCTGTGCCAGTATGTGCCAAAGGGCCAACCATCCGATTTCTCCTTTTTTTATTTTTTGGGGTAATCCCTGGGGTCTCATCAGTCCCCCCTTTTGACATCATTGTAGGTTGCAATGGTACTATTCTTTGCTTCCTTGGGTCCGGCACCACAGGCAAAACTAAAATTACCCCTTTCTTTTCCCTTTTTTAATAGCCCCCCACGTTTGGTTTTATTCCCCGTTTACCAGGCCCCCGTTTGTTTTGGATTTTTGCAGCTGTTGGGGTTGCAGGTTCAATTTTATTTCTTGTTGTTTACACCCTTCTCTCTCAAAAAATTCGAATATCAGCCTTATCCGATGTTCCAAAAATTAGCCATTTAAAAGCCTATTGGGGGGCCCCCAATGCATGCCCTGGCCCCAAAATTTAATAAAAAGCTCAAATATAAAATCGTTTCATTTTGGGTAACATAAAATAATCACAAAGATTCATTGTTGAATTATATTGTACATACTATCACCATTTTGGCATGAGGCTAAAATTGCAAAAATTTTGTTTCATACGCATGGTATTTTCTTTCTAGTGGTGTCAAAAGTGAAGAATTTTGACCCTTAAAAGAAAAACAACATATAGTGAAATAGGACAAAAAAATGAGTTTTGTTAAACCCTCTCCATATTTTCTCTTCTCTTTTGTGCTTTTAAACTGGTTAAGGAATTTCCCTCACCCAAATCATGAGTCTTTCTTTAGCCTTTTCCCCGTAACTTTTACCAGCTCTTTGTTTTTCAAATCTCTGTCCTAAATCTCTTCTCTGTATTTTTTGGTTTCCCCTCTTTCATTTCCTTGTTTTTCCAGGGAAACCCCCTTGTTTTTTCCTTCAGGTTTCTCAAGGTTTTTCTATCCAGCATCTTTTTCCCCCGTTATTTTAATCTGCCTTGTATCTATTTTCAGTTTGTGTCCAATCAACTTTTGCTCCCTTTTTTTGCAAACCAAAAAAAATGTTACCTATACAGTATAAAGCAAAAAATTACCCCAGAGATCGGGGGCGAAAAATGTTTGGGGCCCGACTGCTGAAATCCTTTTGTCCTGGGAAACCCAAAATAGGGAAGGAGAAGAGAAAAGAAAAAAGCGAATGGCCACCAGGGGTCCCCATTTTAACCGGCTGAAAAGGGAAAAAAAGTTAGAAATAGATTCTGAAAAAAACCCGGTTTATGTTTCAATTTTTAGCTATTTTTATAGTTCTATATTTGCCCCTAAACAGAAAGACATTCATATTTTTTCTCGTATTATGCTGTGTCTTAATAGATCTGTTTACTTTTTCCCATCACAGACTAAACAGAAAACAGCACAACAATTTTCATCTCAGAACAGGACCTGCAGGCTCAAACACATGTATAGAATAAAGCCCCCAGACTGAAACCATCCCCGGCATCCTGCGGTCCCTTTTTTCCAAAAAGACCCAAAAAAAAACAGGCTTTTTAAAAAAAACACAGGCAAGCTTTTGGGGAACCACAAAAACTCAACTGACATCAACTTAAGAGGCAACCCCTGGGTTTTGTGAGCATATGAAACCAAAACATAAAGAAGAAAGAAGAAGAAAAAGGGTTTTCTCAACATCTTCTGTCAAACTTACTTTTCAATGTAGACCAGAACACAAAAAAACAGAGAAATTAAAAATTAGCGTTTTGGGGCAGGGCAACAGGCAACAATGCGACCTCTAACACTCGGACTGTTAAACAGATAAAAGAAACAACAAAAGGAGGAGTGGCGAATTTCTTTCCCCCGACCCTGTTTTGTCAAGCGTAGGTCAAAAATTTTTAAAAAACCCTTTTTGTGGGACTAGATAGTGTTTTTTCGCCTTGTTATTCGGGGCCATCTTTTTATGACCTTTTGCTTTGTCCCCTTTTATCGAACATTGCTCTTTGGGGGTGCACTGTCGGGGAAATTCTCAAGGGGAACCATTTAATTTTTTTTTTTTCTTTGAAGTTTGTCTTCTTCTTCTTTTTTTTGACACCTCGGGTTTTTGCCCAGTGTTTTTTTCTTTTTTTGTCTTCCCTTTCTGGGGGTTTTGGTGATTGTTATCTTTGCTTTTTCACAGGATTCTCCCCCATCTACCCACTTTTCTGGTTTCCTCTTGCCTTCTTTCCCCTTTCGGAGGACCGTAAATTGGGGGTTTTGGACGTTTTTTTAAGGCCCAAACCCACTTTTCTTTTTATCTATAATTCAAGGTTTTGTCCAACTTTCTTTTTTTATGCTGATTTTGGTATTCTTCTTTTCTTGTTTTTTTTAAACTTTTCGTAAACGCATTTCATGTAGTTATTTTTTGATTTCGTTTTGTCAATTCCATTTTTGGCTCTGGAAACAAAAAGTAGGTAAAAAAATTTTTTGATCATCTTTGTTAGCTCCTGTAAATTTTGGGTTTTAACAAGGGGTTTTGGAGGTTCATTTGTTTTTTTCCCCCGCCTCTATCTCTCTATCCCGTTTTGCTTCTTTAATATGCTTCCCAAGATTTAATTTTTCATTGGGTTTTTTTTTCCATTGACATGGATGTTTAGATGGATGAGTTTGACGATGTTATACCAACTTTTTGATTCTTCATTTTTTTCAACCGGGCTCCCTTCTTTTTCCCAGCATTTTGTGAACCCTTCATCTCTGTTGTGACTGGTTTTTTTCTATCATTTTTTGTCAGCCAGGTTTGGGCCCTTGCAAATGTGGAAAGAAAGATTGTGTTGAACATTTCCTTTTTTTGTGTTCATGGTGACATGTTTGCATTTAAAATTGGCGCCATTTATCCTATCATTTGATTTCCTGCATCTGTGTTGAATTTCATTAATTATTCTTCCATTTATGACTGAATGAATGGGCAAAACAGACAGAATCTTTTTAAACACATGACCCCCCAAAATAACCCCAAAATGCCAAACAAAACATGAATAAAACATTTGTCTGCCTGAGGACTCACATTTCTTGAAAGCACACCTATATAGCATTCAGAAAAAGATTGATGTGCAATGTCATTGTTTGATTGCTCACAAGAAAGGCACACCTCCCCAAGCCCTGCACTTTGACATACTGCAAATGCCTACCCCTTACGCAACATTCTTCTTCTTTGTTCTTTTCTTTACCAATTTTAATCACTCTTTGTGATATGTTTGATCTTTGTCAAGAAATATCGTTGCACATTGGTTTATAGGTCCTAACGAATAGACTTCTCACAGTTAGGACACATGCACCCGATTTCCGAAACCCCCTTAGTCGCCTCTTCGACTGCAGGGCGGGTAACAGTGGTTCTATTCTTTCCCCCAAATTTGGGCCCGTAACCACCCCAGGCAGCCCAGACATTAAAGTATTTCTACAAAATGCACTCATCTTCAGTAGACCTGAAAAAATCACTGCAAGGGCCCTGAGCGAAAAGCCTACGCTCATGACTGCTGTATAGGAAAACTAAACGTTTGTAACAGTAAACATTGTTTAGCTAGTATCTACTGTACTGTGTTTCCTTATACCTACCCGTATTGCAAATTAATGCCACACAGTTTTTTTGTGATATTCAAGTGTGCACACATTCTTCTTCTATCTAATCTTGGTTTGCCTCACAGAGTCAGGGAAAATAAAGAGTTCTAGAGGCTTCATAGATATTTTTTTTACTGTTTGTTGTTTCTGAAGTCCCTCTTTGTAGTCGGCCTTTCACTTTGTATCCATTGTATCAGAGTAGCATTGTTCTTTGAGTGTACTGTTGTAATCTGCCTGTGGCTGAACCATTTAATGTTTTTTTCTTGATAAAGATCATTGTGTTGTACCATTTTTTCCTGGTGTCTTCATTTCTTAACTGGTCTTTTCTTGATACTCCTATTCTGCATTGACACTTTATCCCCTGTCATACTGATTGTAAACATTGACTATTCATAAATAATAAAATTTCATCTTACTGTCATGTTCTTTGTTTGTTGCTGATGTCAGTGTTTTGCCTCTGTTCTACTTTTTGCTAACTCTGTTTCACCACTAAATAACCCAATTCTTCATCTTGTACTTTTTTGCAAACATGATTGTTTCACATATGAGATCTGAAAATATAATTATGAAATTAAAATTGAGAGCACAGCAAGTATAACAAAAAAATAAAAATGCAATTATACTTTCAAAAAGCTTTGTCAAAAGTAAAAAATTAGTGAAGACAATTACAATTTTTTTCCCATATTTCAAGCGAAATTAAAATATATAAAATAATTCAGAACTCCGATCAACTGATGTAAAATAAATAGATAGCTTTCTATCTCATTCTAATCTTGTTTGCCTTTCAGCATCAGGTCAAAAAGGACGCCCGGACGAGCCTCTCTATGATTATTATGCACCTTGACTTTCTTTTTTTCCATCCTGATATGCCCCAAGTTTCAGGTAAAAAAGAGTTTTCTAGAACAGGCTTTTGTGTGCGCTTCATAAACTGTGTCTTTTCGCCTCTGTTATTTTGAGGTCCATCTTTTGCGTGGATGGATAGCTTTGCTGTATACAAACAAAGGGTTTGTCAGTAAAAATTGTGTTTATGTTGAGTCGCTAAACTGGTAAAAGGGCAACCAATTTCAAGTCCAAGCTATCGCTTTTCTGGAATCAAGAAAATTAGATAAATCATCAAAAAATCAAAGTGATTTCTAATTCATTCAGAAAAAGTTTATTATAATTACTTGTTCTAGATTATTGTTGAGTTTTTTTTAGTAAATAAGTAAATTATGATTCATATTCTAAATTCTTGATCGAATAGATTCATTTCATTTCAAAAAAACTTTAAATTAATGAGGCACAAAAATGTACTCTTATTTATATTAAGATACATCTGTAGTAATCCAGATTATTGCTAAAAAGGTGAAATATAGTCTTTACTAATCACCTCGTAAACATAAAACTAATAAACCAGTTTTGTTTACACGGCAGGATTGACTATCATACTCAAATAAATTGTTTTGGGAAAGGCTGAGACTTTGGGGTTGTGCGAAAAAGTAGCTACTCGTTTTCGAATACATTTTACTGCCTGGATCCGAAATTATCGAATAGTCCCTTTAAAAAAAGTAGCTGTTACTTAGTAACTGCATGTCCCCAAACGAGTCGTCCCCACATGGAAGTTTGGGTCAATCATTTTCCAGCATATTATGTTCCTTCCCTAATAGTACCTGTTTTTGCGCTTTTTACAGTTACATTTATTGCATTTCAAGTAGTCACGAGAGAGGGGAAGTGTTTACGCAGAATAGGGGGCCTAAGGGAGTATCAAGAAGAAACTGGTTTAGAAATGACGACATCAGGGAAAAAAGGTGAGTACATCATGGGTACACACAGATCGAAAAATCTCTGAGGCCACAGAAATGTGGTTTTATAGAAGAATCATGAGAATCCCATGGACTGCTAAAATGACTAATGTTGACTTGCTGAATGAGATCAAGACACAGAGAAAGCTCATCATCAATATAAGAAAGAGGCAGTCATCATTTTCGGGCATGTGATGATGAGGGGAGGTTTAGAACACATTGTGACAACCGGAAAAATCGAGGGTAGACGAGACAGAGGAAGACAGAGAGAGAAAAAATGTTGGATAGCCTGACTTCATGGCAGTGCGGATTAGCCTAGTAGCAGAAGTACAAATGCTACGGGGCCCGCGCTTCTAGGGGCCCCGGGCCTATGACAGAGATGAAAATGGAAAATAACCAGATGTTATTTCAAAAACACGCATTCTGTCTGAATTTTTAATGTCGTATTTATGGTGCCGAATCCAAAGAAATCGAAGCAGAAAATACAGAAGACGTGTCCCACTGTGTAGTGGATGAAAGCAGTGCTATAGAAGAATCATCATTACAATACTACCAATTAAGATCAGTAACTCTTCACGATTTAGCCACATTTTTCCCAAGACAAACTGAAATCGAATGTACAGAAAGTCCTCCCAATTTAGCCATTTTCAACTTCAACCCAAAAGAGGGCAGCAAGCACAGCAATGCTTCAATAAACAACATCTTCTACAAGCCAAAACACTACGAAAGTAAAATGTACCCCAACGATATTGGTGAATGCCAAACAATTCCAATCGAGATTATTGGTTTGGGAAAGAAAGTAGCGAAAATATGAACAGTGATTTCTTGTCTTAAAAAACAACATACAATAAAGAAAACAATCCACGATTTTGTCGAAAGTCGTTTTTCACATAAACACATACACCAACAAACAAAACTCACGTGAGATTTTGTGTTATACAGATACTAAAGGACAACTGTTCTTTTTTGTTTGCGTTATTGATTTAGGCTGTTCCATAGAGTGACTGGTGTATTTAAATACTCGGCAGTTAAAATCTATTACAGCAGAAGAGATCTTAAAAAGAACTCCAAATATTGTCAGCTCTTACCAAGAGGATTTGGAAAAAGCCTAGGCGACGAACTTATGCAGTTCACTGAACTTAAAACTAATGTAGCTGCTGCTATTAGCAACGAAAAGCATGAGGCTCTTGAACTGCAATTTTATAAACTTATAATGAAAAATTCATTAGAGTCGTGTTTTCCCCAAAAGTAAAAATAGTTTCGAATTTACTTGTTTTTAATGATTACTAACTGCAGCGAAGAAAGTTCTTTTTCGACATATAAAAGCGTATTCGAACGTATAAAAAGTGAGTTCAAAGGGAAAATGATGGGACAAGAATATAAAAAAAACCTCACCTTAATGAACATTGAATGTAATTTACTTAGAGAAATTAATTTGTCTAGTATTATCTCTAAATTTGCTCACATTAAATCGAGACAAGTTTGTTTGTAAAAAGTTTGTTTTTATTATCATACAAATCTAGGCCCGCGCTAAAATTTTACGGGGCCCCCGCTAGCCTAATCCGGCACTGCTTCATGGACAGTAGAGCGTCAACATCTGAGTTGATAGCAAACACCAACGACAGAGATTTGGAATCCATGATCCCCTACGCTAGCCGGAACATTTAAGATGATGATGACATCATAGCAATGAACTTCATCAAGAAACAACAAATTAAATGGTTCATAAACATAAGCAGTTTACCAACTGACAGTGCGCCTCAAAGAGCAATGTTCCCCATACAGGGGATACAAAGCAAAAGGCCGTTCAAGTAAAAGGGACAGAATTCGAGAAAATAAAGTAGAGAAAATTATGTCGCTAATTAGATTAATTACAATTCGTGAACATCGTTAAAATTTCACATTGCACAATTATATGATCGTTTCTGATAAAATTTTGGGTTATGATAGTTGACACATCCACGACGATAGACAATCACGGGCATGAATGTCTCCCCGAGCCCTTGACTCGTATGACTGAAGTGGCCCAGCCGAAAGAAAGCGACCACAGTAGAACAAGAACTGAAAGAAATCAGTTTTAACAATACGCAGGACGGTCAAGAATAGAGAAGAATGGTGTGCATTTGCTGCTGCCCTAATCTCCAGGGGCGTCACAGGCTAGAGAGATAGATTGGCGCAATGCAAAAGGCTTGCCTATCAAATCATACACAAGAGGTTTGTGGGTTCATCCACAACCCGGGAAATGAATTGGCCCTTTATTTTTTTTAACTTTCGGGAATAGAAATGTGAAAGGATGGACATTTATGCACAAAGGTTTAAATGGCAAGGGAAAAATTTGTTTAAATACTTTTTAACACCGCAAACATTTTGTACATGTTTGGTAATATTGTATGCATTTTATGTTATCACCGTAACCAACTGTTGGTGCAATTTAACATTGAAAACGATTATATAGCAATTGACAAATGTGTTTTGATGTTAAGATCCTGTATTTGTATATATATAATTCCTCTACCGTTATACGTTACATAGTGCCTGCAAGTAATTTCTCCCCTTCCGCTCTATCCTGGGCAACTGCTCAATCTCCTCCATGGAACTGAGACCAATATATTTCTTGCCTCTCAGCAAAGTTCGTTTCAGGGTCTCCTTAGGTCGACCTCTTTTCTTGAACCCTTTGCATCCCACTTCAATGCCTGCTTTGATATTCGTTAATCATTTCTCCTCAAGGTGTGACCAACATATCTCCATCTTCTCTTCTTATAACAGTTGTCACTAGTGGTTGACCAGACATATATCTGATTTCATCACTTCTCCTGAAATCATTCCATTTTATATTCATTATTTTTCGTAGACATCTATTTCCAAATGCATTCAACTTGCTTTCTATATCTTTAGTCATTTTCCAACTCTCGCTAGAATTTGTTAGGATTGATACAACATTTGAATTGAAAATTCGTAATTTAGTTTTAATACTATATAACTTGCAGTTCCATATTTTATTTAGCCTTTTAAAATCTGATGTTGTTGCAATTCGTATCATTTTTATTTTAACATTTCCGAATCAAAATTGCTACCAAATAGGAACTGCTCTGTTATTTTTTTCATTTTGATTCGTGTGA
>JADZMA010002841.1:0-10892 GCA_020796225.1 Arion vulgaris
AAAAAAGAAAGAATATTGAGTAATGATCTTATTATCTGTTTTTTTGTGGTGTGTACTGTGTGTGTGACATGTATGTGGTGTGTACTTTATGTGGTGTGTACTTGTATGTGGTGTGTACATGTATGTGGTGTGTACTTGTATGTGGTCTGTACATGTATGTGGTCTGTACATGATGGTGTGTACATGTATGTGTCTGTACATGTATGTGGTCTGTACATGTATGTGGATCTGTACTGTATGTGGTCTGTACATGTATGTGGTCTGTACTTGTATGTGGTCTGTACTTGTATGTGGTCTGTACATGTATGTGGTGTGTACTTGTATGTGGTCTGTACATGTATGTGGTGTGTACTTGTATGTGGTGTGTACATGTATGTGGTGTGTACTTGTATGTGGTCTGTACATGTATGTGGTCTGTACATGTATGTGGTGTGTACATGTATGTGGTCTGTACATGTATGTGGTCTGTACATGTATGTGATCTGTACTTGTATGTGGTCTGTACATGTATGTGGTCTGTACATGTATGTGGTCTGTACTTGTATTGGTCTGTGTATGTGGTTGTGTACATGTATGTGGTTGTGCTTGTATGTGGTCTGTACATGTATGTGTCTGTACATGTATGTGTACTGTACATGTATGTGTCTGTACATGTATGTGGTCTGTACATGTATGTGGTCTGTACATGTATGTGGTCTGTACATGTATGTGGTGTGTACATGTATGTGGTGTGTACATGTATGTGGTGTGTACATGTATGTGGTGTGTACTTGTATGTGGTGTGTACTTGTATGTGGTCTGTACTTGTATGTGGTGTGTACTTGTATGTGGTCTGTACTTGTATGTGGTCTGTACTTGTATGTGTCTGTACTTGTATGTGGTCTGTACATGTATGTGGTCTGTACATGTATGTGGTGTGTACATGTATGTGGTGTGTACATGTATGTGGTGTGTACATGTATGTGGTGTGTACATGTATGTGGTGTGTACTTGTATGTGGTGTGTACTTGTATGTGGTCTGTACTTGTATGTGGTGTGTACTTGTATGTGGTCTGTACTTGTATGTGGTCTGTACTTGTATGTGGTCTGTACTTGTATGTGATCTGTACTTGTATGTGTGTTGTGTTATTGCTGAACAACAAAGTTTCTCTTGTTTAACAACAGGTCAGTACGACTCAGTATGCATACAGAATATGATGTAGTGGTCAGCAACAATGAGCTGCCCAATGCCTTCCATGTCCAGCTAGTAGAACTCAGAGATCAGTATATGTCCCTGATGTCTGAGATTGCAGACCATGTTGCTTCAGATTGTAGCCAGGACCAGCCTACTTTCCTCCCAGATCCTGGTCATGTTTGTCTGGTCAAACATTGTGGACTTTGCATCGTGGACAGAGTCACAGCCAAGGATGATCCAGCTCATGGAATGTAAGACTGAATAATTGAAACAGATTTATATAGACTTTTTATATTGTCATTGTACACTTGCCATCTTAATGCGGTTCAGGGTGGTCTATAGAAAATTTGATAACATGCTGCACTATTGATCATCTCATTAGTACAGTTCAGGGGTCGTCTATAGAAAATTTGATAACACGCTGCATTATTGATCATCTCATTAGTACAGTTCAGGGTTCGTCTATAGAAAATTTGATAACATGCTGCATTATTGATCATATCATTAGTACAGTTCAGGGGTCATCTATAGAAAAGTTAACATGCTACACTATTGATCATGTTACTGGGATATTCAGGGTTTGAAAACCAGATTGGCCAACAATTCTCGGTGTGCACACATAAGGGTACTATTGCCCAAAAAATAGATAGATTGAACATGCAATGTGCATACAGACTAACTCTGTCATGAAAACTTCACTGAAATGGGCAGAGGGTAACTGAAAATGTTGAAGCCCCAAAACAACCTGGAGAAACATGAACAAAAATGAATCGTAGCTGGACACAATATAGAGGATGACCAAGAATAGAAGAATGATATGCATTTATTTCTGCCCTAAGTAATCAAGAGTATCACAGCCTAGAGAGAGAGAGAGTAACCACATGGTATGCGGGTGACTCATGAACCTAATCCTTTATTAGGGACTAAAAAGTACACTGAAGGTCTTGTCAGTGCATTGGTACATTAGAACACACTTGTATTTAAAACAACACACTTGTATTTAGACAACCCCTTGCAGATATGTGTACCCACTTTCAATCTCATGAATGTACCTGTATTCTGCCGTCCCAATAGTCCTGATTGTTTAAGAGCTGTATTTTCTACTAATGATAGAACTGATGTAACTTGTTCTTGTTGTTACCTCCACCTCATCACTACATTCTACATTAGCTTTCCCGTGCTTTGATATTTACAACTAACAAATGTTTAAAATTTGTAGGTAGAATCTGTGGATTGTGGCTGGGTGGTACAGGTGTCCTCCAAGGAGCTCAGACCTTTACCCAGTCGGTTAAGACACTTACCTGCTCAGGCTGTGCCTTGCTGTCTGGCAGGTATTGTGTCTGTGGAGTCAATGGACTTTAAAGAAGCTATCTTTTTCTTTATTGGAAAAGTATTTCAGGTAATGTGTTTGGTAAGTAGGTCAGGTCACTATGTGTATTGGTTAGTAGGTCAGGTCACTGTATGTATTGGTATGTAGGTCAGGTCACTGTATTGGTAAGGTAGGTCAGGTCACTAGGGTTATTGATAAGTAGGTCAGGTCACTTTTAATTATTGGTCAGTAGGTCAGACACGGATGTGTTGTCAGTATCCTCAACTGTTCTGTTCATGTGCCTGTTGTCACCCAAGTAATTTCCCGTTGTCATCAAGTCATGTGCCATGAGTACAGTCAATGATGATCAAGTTCTATACCATAAAATTCTTCTTTTTTTTGTGATCATCTTTTATATCAGACTTTGTAATCTGCAGCAGTCTGGTTCAGATTTCACTAAATAGTTCTTGCTGTGAAGGTAGTGAGTGTGAGTGGATCACATTCTTACCTAGGTTCATTTGTAGTGACATTTTTTAAAACTTTTTCCCTACTGTCAAATCTGCCATTATCAGTGACATCACTAAAATTCTTTCTTTAATTTGATGTACAGCTGGTGTCTCATTGTGTTGTGTCCCATTCTGGAACAAAGTATGGTTGGCCACATGGTCTCTTCTGTAATAGAGTAATATCCATCCTCTGCTTTGTGTTTTTTCCCCCTTTCTATTGTGTGTTCTATTGATTTGTAGTCTATTATTGCATTTATTGTGTTCTATTGTGTTGGGATGATAGTCTCAGCTTGCTCAGGTAAGTCTTCTTGTAATTTTGTGTTCATTTCACTTTTCTGTCCACGTTTTTCAGATAAACTGTTTCCCCACACAATGAGATATCTAGTTATATCAATGTCCTCTGAAACCAAGTCTTAGATATAACTGTTTCCCCACACAATGAGATATCTAGTTATATAAATGTCCTCTGACAAGTCTCAATTAACTGTTTCCCCACAATGAGATATCTAGTTATATAAATGTCCTCTGAAACCAAGTCTGAGGCAGTCTTTATAAGTCTTCTTTCCAGACTCTTGCCACAGATTTTCTCATCAACCCCACACTGCCAGTGTACGCTTCTTTTCTTGAGAAGCATTGCTGATCTTCCTCAGACAATATATGTAACTTGTTCTGTTTGTACTTGACTAGACATTGACTGTGGTTAAGCTGTTGCTTTGTGCTCTGAAGGTTCGGGTTGAATCCAGACATCGTTCTGTTTATGGTTCATTTTGTCCAGATATCCATCAGATTGTTTCCAGAGCTACATAGTTGATGTGTGCAATTCTTCAGCGGGACATGGGGCTACATAGTTGATGCTCGTGCAATACTCCGAAAAAGGGACATGCCATTTCTGCTCAAGTGATCAAGCCATATGTAGTCAAACTCAATAGCGCTAATCCTTCATTTTTAGACTGCAGTGCTGTATGTTGTCAAGTTGTATGTATCAAATTGACTCTAGTTTGACATATTTATCCAACCTACAATCATGCATCCTACAATCATGCATCGTATAATCATGCATCCTTCAATCGTGACTAGTTTGACATATTTATCCATCCTACAATCATGCATCCTACAATCATGCATCCTACAATCATGCATCCTTCAATCGTGACACTAGTTTTACATATTTATTCATGCTACAATCATGCATCCTACAATCAGCATCCTCAATCATGACACTAGTTTGACATATTTATCCATCCTCAGAATCATCCAGATGCTCAACTTGCATGTACATTCTAGAAACACAGCGATGGCAAGTGTGGTGTCTACCTCAGTGACTTAAACCCAGCAGTTTTCAGTCCATCAATCGAGCAATGGTAGAATTAGGTTATGCGAGGGAAGCTGTATTCTGTTTTTTAAATATTATCTATAGATTTTTGTATTTAGAGCAGTTCGAGAACTAGCAACTGTCTAACATTTGCATAGCAGCAACAGCAAGGAGAACAGATTGTTCAATATTTTCACATGCTCACACACACTCACATCTTCTCCATCTATGCTCCACATCTTCTCCATCATATGCCCATCTTCTCATCTATGCTCACATCTTCTCCATCATATGTCCACATCTTCTCCATCATTTTGCTCCACATCTTCTCCATCATATGCTCCACATCTTCTCCATCATATGCTCCACATCTTCTCCATAATATGCTCCACACACACACTCCCCTCTTCTCCATCATATGCTCCATCAACATGAGTTAAACACTCAATTGTAATTTATATATGATTTGTGCTTAAGAGCAATTGTGCGATGTTTCCAGTTATGCCCCTCAAGTAGGCCAGCATCCAATTTCTCTGACCTTTATTTACTAGGTGCGTCCTAGAATCTACAATCAAAGCTTGACATCATGGTTTTATTAGTGGTCAGACCTTGCTGTTAGAACAGAAATATTTGAGTTCTAGTCTCTTCTTTGGGTTGTGATCATAGTATCACTTGAAGAAGGTTGTATGTGCAAGATGAGTTATCTGAACCAGTTATCACAAGGAAGACCATTCTTCTTAAGTCTACATTGTGTGAAGTGATGTTTGTCATATTTGTTACATCTACAGGGTGACAGTGCATTATTCTTCACACACTTTGTTTGCATTGTCTAATCTAGCCTTTGTTTTTGTTAACTGTTCTTTAGTTTGTTTGTTTGTCAGTCAAGACCATGGGTTTTTCCTTTAATGATATTTTATTGGGGTTTTTTTCTTTATAAATTTGGTCCGATTGTCTCTTAAACATCTGTTGCAAGAATTGTGACTAGCGCACACAATGCCTACACATATTTCAATTATTATCTCTCTACCCGGGAGGTGTATCTATTTATATGACTGTACCTAGTTGTCCCGTTATCTATAGCTGAACACACTGTATGCATGTGGTTCAATTATTTATATATTTATATAAGTAAACAGGAAAGCATTGCATGCACTACAGATGACACGGTGGAAGAAAGATTGTATATTTGAGTTGGTATATCTATTCTACATAAGTCTATTGTACACTAGTGACAACTTTTTAAAAAAGAAGATGGAGATATGTTGGACACACTTGTGGAGAAATGTCTGGTCAACACTAGTACAAATGTTATAAGAAGGAGAAGATGGAGATATGTTGGACACACCTTGAGGAAATGTCGGTCAACCACTAGTGACAACTGTTATAAGAAAGAGAAGATGGAGATATGTTGGACACACCTTGAGGAGAAATGATCAACGAATATCAAAGCAGGCATTGAAGTGGGATACAAAGGGTTCAAGAAGGAGAGGATGACCTATGGAGACCCTGAAAAGAACTTTTCTGAGAGAGGCAAGAAATATCGGTCTCAGTTCCATGGAGGAGATTGAGCGGTTGCCCAGGATAGAGCGGTATGGAGAAATTACTTGCATGCCCCATGTAACGTATCGTGCGAGGAATTATTATTATTATATCTATTCTTTGGGCATCAATCTGAACATTCTTGTTTTTTATGTATACTAATAAATATATGACTTGTATGTTGTATGTGATTGCAAAGTGTGACAGAATCTGTAGAAGAGTGTGACTTGTATGTTGTATGTGATTGCAAAGTGTGACAGAATCTGTGAAGAATGTGAGTTGTATATTGTATGTGATTGCAAAGTGTGACAGAATGTAGAAGAATGTGACATGCGTTGTATGTGATTGCAAAGTGTGACAGAATGTAGAAAAAATGTGACTTATCGTGTATGTGATTGCAAAATGTGACAGAATGTATAAGAATTTACTTGTATATTGTATGTGATTGCAAAGTGTGACAGAATGTAGAAGAATGTGACATCGTTGTATGTGATTACAAAGTGTGACAGAATGTATAAGAATGTGACTTGTATGTTTTTATGTGATTGCAAAGTGTGACAGAATCTGTATAAGAATGTGACTTGTCGTTTGTGTGATTGCAAAAAGTGTGACAGAATGTATAAGAATGTGACTTGTATGTTGTATGTGATTGCAAAGTGTGACAGAATGTGGGAAAAATGTGACTTTTCGTTTTATGTGATTACAAGTGTGACAGAATGTATAAGAATGTGACTTGTATGTTGTATGTGATTGCAAAGTGTGACAGAATCTGATAAGAATTGACTTTACGTTGTATGTGATTGCAAAAGTGTGACAGAATGTAGAAGAATGTGACGATATTGTATGTGATTGCAAAGTGTGACAGAATCTGTGTAGAATGTACATCAGACTGTAACTAGCAGCAGTGATCAAGTATTTGTTGATGTTTGAATTTTGCAGGTTGTATCTGGCTCTAATATTGAAGTTCAAATTGAGATGGAGAAAACTCTGGATACTGACGGCCTAGAAGATTTAGGTCAGAGTTTGTGTCTAGTTTCTCTAGAAAACTCATATCTTATTTGCTACCAGTTCTACTTCATGTCACTTATCTAATGTTGTGTACACACATCACATTTTTTTGATTCTACTTCATGTCACTCCTATTTGTGTACACATCTTATCTGTTTACAAGTTCTATTTCATGTCATTTATCTAATGTTGTGTACACACATCACATTTGTTACAGTTCTACTTCATGTCCTTATCTAATGTTGTGTACACACATAAATTTCTACCAGTTCTACTTCATGTCTCTTATCTAATGTTGTGTACACACATCTTATCTGCTACCAGTTCTACTTCATGTCTCTTATCTAATGTTGTGTACACACATCACATTCCCGTTCTACTTCATGTCCTTATCTAATGTTGTGTACAAAATCTTATCTGCTACAAGTTCTATTTCATGTCACTTATCTATTGTTGTGTACCAACATAAATTCTATGCATGATACAGGTATGTTTGTTTGTTGGTGATGCTTTCTATTTGTTGTCTTCAAATAAGATTTCTCTATTCTGATAATTGATCTCTATTATATACATCATTACTGTTTTGAGTTTCTTGTACAGAACTCTTCTTGGTCTTTTTATTTCTCATTCATTATTTCCTGATGGTTAGTCTGTGAACACATCTTTTGTAGCAATTTTGTTGCTGGTCAGTTGTAGTGAGTCTTGTAGGTGTTGTTTAGTGCAGGGAGAGAGTCGAGTCTTGTAGATGTTGTTTAGTGGAGGGAGATAGTCGAGTCTTGTAGATTTTGCTTAGTCAGGGTGATAGTCTAGTCTTGTAGATGTTGTTTGTGCAGGGTGATAGTCTAGTCTTGTAGGTGTTGCTTACTGCAGGGGGATAGTCAGTCTTGTAGATTTGTTTAGTGGAGGGGGATAGTCGAGGGCTTGTAGATGTTGTTTGGAGGGAGATGAGAATATTTGCCTCTTAATCTCAATTTGTTTCATTTTTACAGAAAAGTCATTCAATGAAGTTTCTCAGTTCAAGTGTAACGGACGTAATGATTTAAACATGAAAGGTATGTTCTTACCATCTCCTGTACATGCTTACCATCTGTACACATTTAGCATCTCATGTACATAGCTGCAAGTGTGTTCTAGTCCAGCTGTTGGATACTAAAGTCTTGGCAGAACTTGTGTATGTGTTTCTGTATTTATTAAAGCATTTAGACATATTTAGATATTGAAAGCATTAGAGTTATTGTTAAAAAATAATCACAACTGGAACATAATAAGAGAACACCCAAGACAAGAAGAATGGTTCATGTTCTTGCTGTATTAAGTGCCTAGGGCGTCACGAGGGTGAAGTAGAGAGTTATTGTTGTATTGTTGAAAAAGTATCTTGTAGGAAATTGTGATCATTTGATTATGGACATTTTTGTTCTCCCGTCATTGCAACAGCCATTGAGTTCTGACAACCCATTGTTACAACCAGCATCTGAAGGTGACTGTGAGATGTTTAACACTGAGGCAGACCAATCTCACATCTCTAGAACTGATAGTTGGTGAACCACAATCTGAGAACCAAGCATTGCGTACAGATGATGCACAGATATCCAAGATTGAGTTCAATTGTGCACTAGCAGTAGACAGAATTGATGAAATGGGATGTATAGAGAACTATTCTGAGGGGGTGTCTTTCTATTGATCTGGAGGACACCGGGGTCTGGGAAGATAGCAACATAACAGGTATAAAAATTTTAGATTGGTTAATCAATAAGAAAGTTGAAAGTGGTCATGTTGCAACTATTTGACAGATACAGCCAGTTTTTTGTGTGCACTAACTTAGATGTTTGTGTGACAGACTTGTAACAGTAGATAGTCAGTTTTTTGTGTGTGTACTAATTTAGATGTTTGTTTTGCTAACTAGATGTGTTGTGTACTAACTTAGATGTGTTGTGTGCAAAACTTAATTATTGTGTGCAACTTAGATGTGTTGTGTGCTAACTTGGGATGTGTTGTGTGTGCTAACTTGATGTGTTGTGTGTACAAACTTAGATGTATTGTGTGTGCTAAGTTAGATGTTTTGTGTGTGCTAACTTAGATGTGTTGTGTGTCAACTTAGATGTGGTGTGGGGAGATATAGTCAGTTTGTTGTGTGTGTGCTAACTTAGATGTGGTGTGTGACAGACTTATAACAGTAGATAGTCAGTTTGTTGTGTGTACTAACTTAGATACAGTAGTTACAGAAACCAAAAACAAATTGTTCAAAACTAACTGAGTCTCGAAGGACTAGGCTCCATGCAGGAGACAGATGACGCGAGAAACCAAACCCGCAAAGGAAGCTGATGTGCTGACACCCTTTCACCGCAACAAAGATAGAAGCACCCAGGTTGATTACACAGAAGAAGTCCACCCTTGTAGGGATGTGGAATGTAAGGACACTGCTGAGACAGGCAGATGTGCACAAGTGGTGAAGGAGATGCATCGGTCAAAGCTTCGTTCTGGGAATGTGTGAAACAAGGTGGAATGTTTTTGGGGAAACAAGACTTCAGACGGGAGAAACGCTGCTCCATTCGGGCAAAGAAAATGAAGATGATCCTCGGGAAGCCGGGTGGGCTTGATGCTGACCAAGGAAGCAAGAAAAAGTCTGATGGAATGGGAACCAGTGTCGGACCGCATTATTAGTGCAAGGTTCGTATCTAAGTTCCAGAAGACCTACATAATTATGTGTTATGCCGACGAGCGATGCGAGAGGAGGTGGAAAAGACATTCTATGCACAACTCAGGCAACTGTGGACAAGTACCAGCGACATGTGATTCTTAGGAATTTAAATGCCAAGGTAGCCTGAAAACACTGGCAGGGAAAAAAAATGGGGTAAATGGTCTTGGAAGCATGAACGAAAATGGTGGAATATTTGCAGACTTCTATCCTCCAATGAGCTTGTCATTGAGGGGTACACTCTTTCACGCGAAGATGCCATAAGAACATGGATCTCGCCAGACCATCGGACGGAAAACCAGATCGAATGTGGAAATCGCCAACGATGGAAACATCACTACAAGATGTTAGAGTGAAGAGGAGCAGACATAGGATCATCACCATCTGGTAACTGTAAAATTAAAAATGAAACTATCGGCAAGAAGAAACAAAAAAGTACGAATCAAGTTTGATGTCAAGAAACTCAATCGCAGGCCCAAAGGAAGTCTTCCAGATTGCTCTAAAGAACCCGTTAGGCCTACAGACAACAGAAGAGGAAGGTACAGTGGAGAGTAGGTGGAACACCTTAAAGCGGGCGCAGTTGGAGCCTGTGAAGAAATACGGGAGACCATCATCAATCAGGAAACCCTGGATCCGGACTGAAACATGGCAGAGGGTGGAGGAGAGGAAGAAGCTGAAACAAGAAGTAAACCAGTCAAGAACAAGACAGCAAAACAGCGGCGCAACTAGATATACGAGATGGCTAGAGAGGTAAAAGACAGCTGAGAAGCGACAAAAGATCATTCATAAATGAGATAGCAGAAGAGACAGAGGACGGCGCTGCAAAGAGTGACCTCAAGGCTCTCTGTAGACAACCAGATTGTTGAGTGGGAGGAAAATAACAGAGCAGGCCAGTGAGAGATAAGACTGGAAAACTTTGACTAAAATTGATGAACAACTGGGCGCTGGAAAGAGCATTTCAGGAAGTGTTAAATAGACCTCCCCACTAAACCCCTGTTTGGGCAAGGAGACCGCTGGACATGCGTGGGAGGCCAAAACAGGAACTGTGCCTTAAAACTTGAGAAGGGCAGGCGGCAGGAGTTGATTCCCCAGGGAAGCTCTAGGAGGGAGGAGAAGAGAAAACCAACCCCACATATTGTTCAGCTTGGTGGGGACAGGGAGGAGTCCAGCAGATTGGAAGAAAGGCCTCCTGTAAAACTGCCAAAGAAGGCAATTTGTCAAACTGTGACAAGTGGAGAGGGATCATGCTGCTCTCCATTCCCACAAAGTCCTCACTAGGGTTATTCTGGACAGGATGAAAGACGCTATAGACCAGAGGCTTAGGGACAAACAGGCGGGATTGAGAAGAT
>JADZMA010002842.1:0-10889 GCA_020796225.1 Arion vulgaris
GACTATGTTGTTATAGGGGGCACATATTACTAATGACTATTTGTTATATTAGGGCACATATTACTAATTTTTTATGTTGTTATTTTGGGGGCATATTACTAATACTATGTTGTTATATTGAGGCACATATTACTAATGACTATGTTTTATATTGGGCACATATATTACTAATGACTATGTTGTTATATTGGGGCACATATTACTAATGACTATGGAGGTCGGGAGCCATGATAATTGCAATAATAATACAAATAATAAAGTGCTGTTAATAATAACATTCATAAAATTGATATCTTCTTCTTCTTTGCGTTCTGTCCTTTACCCAATTTTAATCACTCTTTGTGATATGTTTGATCTTTGCCAAGAACGTGATGCGTTGTATATTGATTTGGTAGGCCCCTAAACGCATAAACTTTTACACATTTAGGCATGGCATCCGATTTCAACCAAACCTCCTTAGTCGCCTCTTACGACATGCGTGGCAGGTAACAGTGGTTCTATTCTTTACACCCAAAATGTGGACCCCGGTTACCACTCTGGCGAAAATAGATATCAATATAGATGGAGACTGCAGTAAAACTATGTAGAATGGCGAAACACGATCATTTTAGCCGTTGTAATATCTTTGTTAAAGTCTATATGTGGTGTTCTGTGACATTCGTCACTTTTGTTGTATCGTTTGCTTGATAAGGCCTTTTGGTCGAAACGTTGCTGTGTATTGTCATTGTTTTTGTATTTGGTAAAACAACAGTACTTTGTTATTACGTGTTTCACCATAAATATGATACCAGAAGAAAACATAATACCGACTACAAGTTTCACCGACTACCGACCAAGTACCGACTACAAGTTTCACCGACTACCGACCAAGTATCGACTACAAGTTTCACCGACTACCGACCAAGTACCGACTACAAGTTTCACCGACTACCGACCAAGTATCGACTACAAGTTTCACCGACTACCGACCAAGTACCGACTACAAGTTTCACCGACTACCGACCAAGTATCGACTACAAGTTTCACCGACTACCGACCAAGTACCGACTACAAGTTTCACCGACTACCGACCAAGTACCGACTACAAGTTTCACCGACTACCGACCAAGTATCGACTACAAGTTTCACCGACTACCGACCAAGTACCGACTACAAGTTTCACCGACTACCGACCAAGTACCGACTACAAGTTTCACCGACTACCGACCAAGTATCGACTACAAGTTTCACCGACTACCGACCAAGTACCGACTACAAGTTTCACCGACTACCGACCAAGTACCGACTACAAGTTTCACCGACTACCGACCAAGTACCGACTACAAGTTTCACCGACTACCGACCAAGTATCGACTACAAGTTTCACCGACTACCGACCAAGTACCGACTACAAGTTTCACCGACTACCGACCAAGTACCGACTACAAGTTTCACCGACTACCGACCAAGTACCGACTACAAGTTTCACCGACTACCGACCAAGTACCGACTACAAGTTTCACCGACTACCGACCAAGTACCGACTACAAGTTTCACCGACTACCGACAAGTATCGACTAAAGTTTCACCGACTACCGACCAAGTACCGACTACAAGTTTCACCGACTACCGACCAAGTACCGACTACAAGTTTCACCGACTACCGACCAAGTATCGACTACAAGTTTCACCGACTACCGACCAAGTACCGACTACAAGTTTCACCGACTACCGACCAAGTACCGACTACAAGTTTCACCGACTACCGACCAAGTACCGACTACAAGTTTCATTTTTGTTTATTTCAATATTATGTTTATGAAAGTATTTATGAAGTATTTATGAAGTATTTATGAAGTATTTATGAAGTATTTATGAAGTATGCGGGTGGAATGAGTGAACAGCATTCGGAGTACATCTCAAGAAATGACTTGGCTGTACACGCCTGGACATGCTGGAGTGCGGGGGTAACGAGCGTGCTGACTCTCTTGCAAACAGTGCCCTGACTCAAGTGGGCAGAAGCATGGACAGAGCCGATATCATCAATGCGGTACGCCCTCAATTGTGTGACATGGGCGGGTCTCAGACACTGGAACGAGTTCGAGAATTAGGTGTTAAGTTTGGACATGCCAGACAGTGTCGTCTTCTGGTAGAGAAGATATAGTAATCAACTTCTCAGGGGTACTGTGAGCAAATGGACTTTGGGATGGCTGCTGCAACGAGGACAGAGCACGAATGGGAATGCCCAATGTGCCATGACGTCGATCGCATAACATAACATAACATAACATAACATGAAAGTATTTAATCATAATGTTGCTTAGCAACAAACTTTTTATTTTGAAATTCTAATTAACGTTAAAGTCGTATAAATAAAATAGGCGCTAGAGGATATCAAACGGACATCACTGGGGAACCGCTGGACCGCGCGCATTAGCAGAAATAACTTGGAACTAGTCAGTGAGGTTAAGAGCCGCTAGTATCAGGAAAATATGCTGACTTTTTACAACTAGCAAAGGAAACGAAAAAAAGACGGACGTTGATAGGTGATTGGTCAAACTGTGTTTACGGGTCACGAGAGCACATTGAACTAGAAATCCAGATCAGGTTATCAGGTCATATCTAGATTGAACAAGAACTGACGTATAAACTTGGATTGTTGATTACAAACAATCATGAATTCATTCTGTTCTCCATCTGTTTCTTTTCTTCCCCTTTTCAACTCCCAACGGAGCACAGGTTTTCACAAACTCTTCCAGTTCTTCTCTCTTGCCATCCCTGACAATTCTTTCCACGTCTTGCCTATCCTTTTAATACCAGTCTCCAGCTTTTTTCCGTGTATTTCTAGACATTTTCTACCCCTTTTTTCCTGTTCTAAAACAGGCCTTTCTAGCAATGATTTCTGTCGGTCTTCTCAGTGTTTTCCTATCCATCGCCACCATCTATTTAGCAGCAGCTGTTATAACATATGTACATACACCAACACATATATACATATGTGTACACAGAGATGTACAAACAGATATGCATACAAATATACAAATATACGTAAACGGACATACACATCTAATATATACACAAAACAGAAACACATATATACACACATACACATCATCATCATTAACCCTGCCTCGTGGAGCATAGGGCCTCAACAGTTGTTCGCCACTCTTCTCGGTCTCTGGCTGTTCTTTTTATGTTCTCCCAGGTCAATTGAGCACTCTTCAGCTCCTCAGTAAGACCTCGTCTCTAAGTCTGCTTAGGGCGTCCTCTTTTTCGTTTTCCCTGCGGGTTCCACTGGAGCACCTGTCTAGTGACACTCGACTGTGTCTTCCGCAAGGTATGGCCTATCCATCGCCATCTTCTCCTCTTGACCTGTGTCATCATAGGTTCCTGCCCTGTTCTTATCCACAGATCCGTGTTTGTAACTCTATCATACCATCTCAATCTGAGAATCCGCCGCAAACATCCGTTGACAAAGGTCTGGATCTTATTTGTATTTGCCTAGTGACTCGCCAAGTTTCCGAGCCATACAGCAACACCGACTTCACATTTGAGCTGAAAATCCTGAGCTTTGTTTTCGTGGAGATGGCAGCGGACCACACCATGTGCAGGATCGCAAAGGCCTGTGGGGCCCTTTCCCCTAATCCTAGCATTAATGTCCTCATCTGTACCTCCTGATCTGCTGATCTTACTTCCAAGGTAGACAAATTCATCCACATCTTCTATGTCCCTTCCCTCAATCAGTATTAGATCTTGCTGTATGTTGTTGCTACGCATTACTTTAGTCTTCTCTTGACTGTTTTTAAAGGGCCCTGACTCGTTGTGCCGTTTGTGCCAGAGCATCCACTTTTTCCTGCATGTCTGTAATCTATGCGAAAGCAAGGCGAGATCGTCCGCAAAATCCAGGTCTTCTAGCTTTGACATAAGTGTCCACTGTATGCCTTTTCCAGACCTGGCGTAGGCTGTGAGTGTGACCCAATCAAGTAGCACCAAGAAGAGGAGGGGGACAGCAGGCATCCCTGTCTAACACCAGTAGTGACCAGGAACTCCTCTGACAGTCTTCCATCATGAATAACCTGGCAGGCAAACCCTCATACAGCTGCCTGATGATGTCGACAGTCTTCTCCGGCACCCCATAGTTTCTTAGGATCCCCACATTGATTTCCTATCTATGCTGTCAAATGCCTTCTCAAAATCAACAAAGCACACGTAGAGCGGAGCCTGCCACTCCATTGTTTGTTCCACTATGATTCTTAAGGTGGCTATCTGGTCAATGCAAGATCTATCTTTCCGGAATCCCGCCTGTTCGTCCCTAAGCCTCTGGTCTATAGCGTCTTTCATCCTGTCCAGAATAACCCTAGTGAGGACTTTGCTGGGAATGGAGAGCAGCATGATCCCTCCACTTGTCACAGTTTGACAAATTGCCATTCTTTGGCAGTTTCACGAGGAGGCCTTTCTTCCAATCTGCTGGTATCTCCTCCCTGTCTCACACCAAGTTGAACAATATGTGGAGTTGGTTTACCATCTCTTCTCCTCCTCTCCTAGAGCTTCCGCTGGATATTATCAACTCTCTGCCCTTGCCCTTTCAAGTTTTTCAAGGCATTGCGGGTTTCCTGTTTTGTGATCTCCCTACGTTTTGTCCAGCGGGTCTCCTTGCCCTAAATCTAGTGGGGTTTAGTGGGGAGGTCTATTTAACACTTCCTGAAATGCTCTTTCCAGCGCCCCAGTTGTTCATCAATTTTAGTCAAAAATTTTCCAGTCTTATCTCTCACTGGCCTGCTCTGCTTATTTTTCCTCCCACTCAACAATCTGGTTGTCTCATAGAGAACCTTGAGGTCACCTTTGCTAGCTGCTGTCTCTGCCTCTTCTGCTATCTCATTTATGAATGCTCTTTTTTGTTTCTCAGCTGTCTTTTTCCCTCTAAGCCATCTCGTTATATCTAGTTGCTGCCGCCTGTTTTTGCTGTCTTGTTCGTGACTGGTTTACTTCTTGTTTCAGCTTCTTCCTTCTCCACCTCTGCCATGTTTCGTCCGTGATCCAGGGTTTCCCGATTGATGATGGTCTCCAAGTATTTTTCACAGGCCCAACCGTCGCCTGCTTAAGGTGTTCCCACCTACTCTCCCCTGTACCTTCCTCTGCTGTTGTAGTGCCTCGAAACGGTTCTTTAGGGGCAATCTGGAAGACTTCTTGTGGCCTGCTATTGGAGTTTCTGACATCAAACTTGATTCATTGTACTTTGTTGTTTTTCTTTGCCATAGTTTCATTTTAATTTTACAGTTACCAGATGGTGATCAGATCCTATGTCTGCTCCTCTCTTCACTCTAACATCTTGTAGTGATGCTCTCCATCGTTGGCGAATTGCCACATGGTCGATCTGGTTTCCGTCCGATGGTCTGGCGAGATCCATGTTGCCTTATGGCATCTTTGATGCGGAAAGAGTGTACCCCCAATGACAAGCTCATTGGAGGCACAGAAGTCTGCAAATATCTCACCATTTTCGTTCATGCTTCCAAGACCATTTTCTCATCTCTTTTTCCCCGCCAGTGTTTTCGTTGCCCACCTTGGCATTTAAATCCCCCCATAAGAATCATCATGTCGTGCTTTGGTACTTTGTCCACAGTTGCCTGTAGTTGTGCATAGAAATGGTCTTTTTCCACCTCCTCTGCATCGTTCGTCGGTGCAAAACACATAATTATGTAGGTCTTCTGGAACTTAGATACGAAACTTGCACTAATAATGCGGTCCGACACTGGTTCCCATTCCATCAGATTTTTGCTTGCTTCCTTGGTCAGCATCAAGGCCACCCCGGCTTCCAGAGGATCATCTTCATTTTCTTTGCCCGAATGGAGCAGCGTTTCTCCTGTCTGGAGTCTTGTTTCCCCAAAAGCATTCCACCTTGTTTCACACATTCCCAGCAACGTAAGCTTGTACCGATGCATCTCCTTACCACTTGTGCACATCTGCCTGTCTCTAGCAGTGTCCTTACATTCCACATCCCTACAAGGGTGGACTTCTTCTGTGTAATCAACCTGGGTGCTTCTATCTTTGTTGTCTGCGGCCGAAAAGGGTCGTCAGCACATCAGCTTCCTTGCGGGTTTGGCTGCTGGGGTCATCTGTCTCCTGCATGGAGCCCTAGTCCTTCCGAGACTCGAGTTAGTTTTGAACAATTTGTTTTTGGTTTCTGTAACTACTGTTTTTTAAAAATGGATGGGTAGTTAGCCCATCGCACAACCCCCAACCTGGAGGACCAGGAGACCACATTTAGTCTGCCCTCTCTCCTTCGACCTTCCCGGCTTGGGTAACCTTGCCGGCATAGCTCTCCGGGTCCCTGAGGTAGCAAGCCCCCACCACTACAAGGTGTGGCCTCATGGAGGAGACACATACACACAGTGTAATATAAAAATATATAGACATATACGAACATATCCAAACACATAAATATTGAATACATACATGCAACCAGACACGCACACATATATACGGACATATACCACAGACACACACACATATATATACGGATATATACCACAGACATGCATACATATACGGACATATACTACAGACACACACACATATATACGGACATATACCACAGACACACACACACATATATACGGACATATACCACAGACATGCACATAAAAATCTGGAAAATATACTACAGAAAAACACACACATATATACGGACATATACCACAGGCACGCACACATATATACAGACATATATCACAAACACGCACACACATATATATACGGACATATACCACAGACACGCACACACATATACGGACATATACCACAGACACACACACACACATATACGGACATATACACAGACACAACACACATTATACGGACATATATCACAGACATCACATATATACAGATTCAAAACAGACACGAACACATAATACATTGCAGACATACATCATAGATACATACATGTACATCAAAAATATACACAATTCATGCAATACTTATATAATATTAAATGTACACGCAATCAATCAAGTGACATGCTGTCAGCGTGACGATCCCTTTTGTCCACAACTTTTCTTACTCTCTCTTACTCTCTCTCTCTCTTATCTCTCTCTCTCTTTTCCCCTCTTACTCTCTCTAGTTGGGGTCTCTTATGCAGAGTTAGGCAGGTGCTCATCTCTCATGCCAAAAATACCATGTTCGTTCCTCGTGAAGCCATCTGGATATTTTCCCATAGATCCCTGATCTCAGTGTAGGTGAGATCGAGTTCCTAGTCATATCGAAGACGAACGATAAAACGTAGGTCCCATGTTCAATTTGAGGATGTAAAAGAACCTTGGTGGTGTCTGTGGTCTAGGGGATAGTGTCTCGGTCTATTACCCCAACGTTCTGAGTTCGAATCACGCTGCGGACAGTTTGGTTGCAAATTGTTTCGCGTGGATTTTTACAACAGGACGATGGCACCACCCGTTTAGAAAGCAATGGCAAATTACTGAACGTAATAATGCCTAGAAAAATCCCAAACAGCGTTAAAAGCTGGGGTTGATTTCCAAAGTCCTGTAAAGGATATGTAATTAACTAAAGAAACCTTTGGCAGTTCAAAAGAAAGAAACCACTGCCCTGAGCAAATTCATTAGACAAGATTAAAAATGAAAGTTTCTACAAAAATATCTTCACCATCTTCAGTATTACATCAGGACCCTCGCCGGTGCTCAGGTTGTCCACTGCAGCTAAGATCTTCCTGTCTAAGAAAGAGATCGGAGCACACATTGTTACTCACCGAAGTGCAATGATGATGGTTCTATCAATCAAGCAATCAATAAATCTCCCAGATGTAGTTTATCAGTTCTCATGCCGATCTCTTGTTGGTCCACGATGTCAGACCATCCGATATCTTCTCTCTTCGCCTCGACGATCCCGCAGAAGCACATCAGGAGTTCGACGATCCCACAGAAGTACATCGGGAGTTCGACGATCCTGCAGAAGTACATCGGGAGTTCGACGATCCTGCAGAAGCACATCGGGAGCTCGACGATCCCGCAGAAGTACATCGGAGTTCGCGATCCTGCAGAAGTACATCGGAGTTCGACGATCCTGCAGAAGTACATCGGGAGTTCGACGATCCCGCAGAAGCACATCGGGAGCTCGACGATCCCACAGAAGTACATCGGGAGTTCGACGATCCTGCAGAAGTACATCGGGAGTTCGACGATCCTGCAGAAGTACATCGGGAGTTCGACGATCCTGCAGAAGCACATCGGGAGCTCGACGATCCCGCAGAAGTACATCGGGAAACTAAAGCTTCTAAAGGTGAAGGGTTTACTTCGTGAACCGGTTTTCCCAGATGACTCCGTTCCTGGCGACAGAAATGTCGTGAGTGTTGCACAAAGCACGAACGTCGTAGCTCCACAACAGTCCTAGTGATCTGGTTAAACAATTACATATTGAACACTAGCAAATTGTGCGGATTTAAACTCATAACCATCAGAACAAGACAAACGTCTCTAACCACTTCGATATAGACAGCCGCTTCTTCTTTTGATCTAATCTGTTTTGCCCCACATTGTCAGAATAAGATGATAGAGAACCCCCACATCCTCAGAATAAGATGATAGAGAACTACATCTCAGAATAAGATGATAGAGAACCCCACATCCTCAGAATAAGATGATAGAGAACCCCCACATCCTCAGAATAAGATGATAGAGAACCCACATCCTCAGAATAAGATGATAGAGAACCCCATATCGTCAGAATAAGATGATAGAGAGCCCCATATCCTCAGAATAAGATGATAGGAACCCACATCCTCAGAATAAGATGATAGAGAACCCCCACATCCTCAGAATAAGATGATAAAGAACCCCCACATCCTCAGAATAAGATGATAGAGAACCCCACATCCTCAGAATAAGATGATAGAGAACCCCACATCCTCAGAATAAGATGATAGAGAACCCCCACATCCTCAGAATAAGATGATGAGAACCCCACATCCTCAGAATAAGATGATAGAGAACCCCACATCCTCAGAATAAGATGTAGAGAACCCCACATCCTCAGAAGAAGATGATAGAGAACCTTACATCCTCAGAATAAGATGATAGAGAACCCCACATCCTCAGAATAAGATGATAGAGAACCCCACATCCTCAGAATAAGATGATAGAGAACCCCCACATCCTCAGAATAAGATGATAGAGAACCCCACATCCTCAGAATAAGATGATAAAGAACCCCACATCCTCAGAATAAGATGATAGAGAACCCCACATCCTCAGAATAAGATGATAGAGAACCCCATCCTCAGAATAAGATGATAGAGAACCCCACATCCTCAGAATAAGATGATAGAGAACCCCCACATCCTCAGAATAAGATGATAGAGAACCCCACATCCTCAGAATAAGATGATAGAGAACCCCACATCCTCAGAATAAGATGATAGAGACCCCACATCCTCAGAATAAGATGATAGAGAACCCCACATCCTCAGAATAAGATGATGAAACCCCACATCCTCAGAATAGATGATAAACCCCACATCCTCAGAATAAGATGATAAGAACCCCCACATCCTCAGAATAAGATGATAGAGAACCCCACATCCTCAGAATAAGATGATAGAGAACCCCCACATCCTCAGAATAAGATGATAGAGAACCCCACATCCTCAGAATAAGATGATAGAGAACCCACATCCTCAGAATAAGATGATAAGAACCCCACATCCTCAGAATAAGATGATAGAGAACCCCCATCCTCAGAATAAGATGATAGAGAACCCCACATCCTCAGAATAAGATGATGAGAACCCCACATCCTCAGAATAAGATGATAGAGAACCCACATCCTCAGAATAAGATGATAGAGAACCCAACATCCTCAGAATAAGATGATAGAGAACCCCACATCCTCAGAATAAGATGATAGAGAACCCCACATCCTCAGAATAAGATGATAGAGAACCCCCACATCCTCAGAATAAGATGATAAAGAACCCCCACATCCTCAGAATAAGATGATAGAGAACCCCACATCCTCAGAATAAGATGATAGAGAACCCAAACGTCGTGGATGATGTGGTACAGCGACTGATCTTTAATTCGCTAATACTCTTGTCAATGGTTACCCATTGTTTCCCCGTATCATTCGTTCAACAGCAAAAATACTGTTCTGAGCTCTGTCATATCTGTGAGCTTAAACTTCACTTAATGCGAACAGCTGAGCTCTGTGATATCTGTGAGCTTAAACTTCAATTAATGCAACAGCTGAGCTCTGTCGTATCTGTGAGCTAAACTTCACTTAATGCGAGTGTTGAGCTCTGTCATATATGTGAACTTAAACTTCACTTAATGCGAGCCGCTGAGCTCTGTCATATATGTGAGCTTAAACTTCACTTAATGCGAACAGCTGAGCTCTGTCATATCTGTGAGCTTAAACTTCACTAATGCAGAAGCTGAGCTCTGTCATATCTGTGAGCTTAAAGCTTCACTTAATGCAGACAGCTGAGCTCTGTGATATCTGTGAGCTTAAACTTCACTTAATGCGAGCAGCTGAGCTCTGTCATATATGTGAGCTTAAACTTAATGCGACAGCTGAGCTCTGTCATATCTTGAGCTTAAACTTCACTTAATGCGAGCAGCTGAGCTCTGTCATATCTGTGAGCTTAAACTTCCAATGCGAGCAGCTGGCTCTGTCATATCTGTGAGCTTAAACTTCCTTAATGCGAGCAGCTGAGCTCTGTCATATCTGTGAGCTTAAACTTCACTTAATGCGAGCAGCTGAGCTCTGTCATATCTGTGGCGTAGAGGTTAGGTGCTCACCTCTCGTGCCAAATGTATTCGGTTCGCTCCCTCGTGTAGGGAGCCATCGTGATATTTTCCAGAATCCCTAATTCTAGTCCTATCAGAGACGGACGATAAAACGTA
>JADZMA010002843.1:0-10888 GCA_020796225.1 Arion vulgaris
TCAGTGATTTTTTGCAAGCAGCCTTAGAATATCCATGACGCTAGAGAAATATTTTTTTCCAAGAAAATTTGATGTAGTTTGAAATATTTCTTCTTTCAGGTTATATTAAAATCAACCTCACCGGATTGTACACATAGTAACAGATCTACGGACGAACCGTTGTTCTAAAAAAACATTATGGTAACATAGAAATATCGGAGTATACAAAATTTCACAAATCGTGCACCCAACCCAGTGACTTGAAAGCGGAAAGCATAAGACGTTATAATTGGGATACCGTTGTATAGTTATAGGCGTATCTCGCTATTTGTATGAAGCTATTGTATCATATTTGTTGGCTTATCAAAACTGACATTGATATCACATTCATAATGAGTCTGAAGTGCACATTTATAACAATGCAGAAGGTTACAGTTTTACTATACCAACACTTCCGTAGGAATCTAAGAGGGTCATCTATATTGCGATATTCATAGCCCTGAGAAACGAACGCAACTGGCGCTTGGTCTGAATAGAGAATCCTTTTCCCAATGGATTAAACAGGACACAAAGTGCACTAATGTCAAGCAAGGAAGGAAAAGAACAATTGGCGACTTTGACATAGATGTCATAAGACGGGAGCTCTTGAAAATATTTTTTGCGACAAATCAACTTGTTACTCTCAGGAAACTGAAATTAAAACTGCAATCAGATTGCAGCATAGACATTTCTAAAAGTACTCTATGAAAAATTGTAAAAGCCGCCGGCTTCACCTTCAGAAAAACTATAAGCGGCAGGAATATTATTTGTGAAAAGCCACATTTAATTGCTGCCCGAAGTAAATACCTGAGGCAGATCCGTGAGCGGCGGAGGCAAGGCTATGATATTGTATATTTGGACGAATCCTGGGTCAATGCTCACCACACCAATGCTAAAGAATGGCAATCAGTAGACGGTGAACAGAAAGAAAAATACCAAGCAGCAAAGGCCAGCGTGTTATACTAACACATGCAGGAAGCAGTGAAGAAGGTCTTGTCAATGACGCTGGACTTATTTTCCAATCAAAAAGTACCGACGGTAGGGACTACCACACAGAAATGAATGGACATATTTTCAGGCACTGGATGGAGAAAGATCTACTTTCAATTCTAAACAGACCATCATGCTTGGTAATGGATAATGCATCCTATCACAACGCAGTATCAGCGGAAGACAAAGTACCAACTGCATCAAATACAAAAGATCAAATTAGGACTTGGCTTGCTAGGGAAAATGTCAGCTTCGATGATACATATTTGAAACCGAGTTGTTGCACCTGGTGAGGATGACAAATAAGACAAAGGTGTTTCATATTGACAAAATCATTGCGGAATATGGCCACACGTCTTTGCGACTACCTCCATATCATGCTCACCTCAATCCGATAGACCTTGTCTGGGCTAAAGTAAAAGGGCAAGTTGCCGAACAGAACAGGGCGTTTAAAATGTGTGATGTTGAAGTTCTGACACGTGAGTCCTTCTCAATGATAGACATGCAGTTCTGGAAGAAGTGTGTTGAACATGTGCTCCGAGAGGAAGATGAGTACTGGCACCGAGATGGATTACAATTTGTCCAGCCAGTAACAATTATCAACCTCATGGAATCGTCCGATTCGGGATGATACAAATCATATTTTGATTACAGACTGAGAAATAGCAACGTATACATTTCCATATCCAAATTCGTCTACCATCATACAATTTGTGGTGAAGTTAAGACACCTGGGGTCTAATGGTGACCGAAGGGAGGACTAACTGTTGCATATTGTATCCAAGTTCACGATTGCACATAAAGGCAACACACTTAATTACTTGACCCTATCAAGTTAATATGGAGATACACCTATGAATAGAATTGACATGGACAAATTCTGGGGATACTGTAAAATCTAAAATTTGACCCCCCGTATTTGCAATTGTCATAAAAGATCAAAGGAATTCGGCGATGTGCAAAATCCGTAGCATCTATGAACTACTGGTTAGCTTTATTTTAGCCTCATGGATATTCTAAGGCTGCATGCAAAAAATCACTGAGATCCAACAGGTAGTTTTCAGAAAATCAATTTCAAACGTGCTCACAGATTTAAAGGACAGACTATAGTTTTTATTTGCTCATTAATCACTGCGTTGCATCAGAACTGGACATAATAGACTGAACAGTCACCTACACAGACTAAGACTGGTTCCATCATGGGATGTGGACAGACAGCTGAACACATCCTGCAAGATTGTCACCTGATGAATCAACTATGGAAAGAACACTGGCCAACAGAGACAAACATCCATGCAAAGCTATTTGGTAGCTTTGATGAACTAACAAACACAACATACATCCAGAGAACAGGACCCATTGTGTAGGCATTGATCATGAGTGAACAAGAAGACTATATTGCAGCCTTATTTTTTCTTCCTATGTTGGTTATCTCATCTTTCAGTGTTACTTTTCATTAATTAATTCATCTTAATCATAGACAGATGAAGACATCAGAATTACCCATGGTGGTACCTTGTAGGGTAGTAGCAACCTCATTCATTTTTTGTTTGTGATAGTTTATTTTCTTTACATATGAAGGTGTCAGCTCTTTCTAAAAAATCAACCTGGAGAACCACATGTTTGAGAAATAATCTCTTCTATTAAACTTCTTCAAATGCTCTATATCAACCACTTGTTAACCACTCTTGTGTGATTTGAGCCTAAGAATGATTGTGTGTTGTGCAAATTTGCACCTCAAGTAGGCTGACACATGACTTCTTAGATGCTTTTTATTTAAGGGATAGCTTCCTAGGTCCTACATCAGTCACCTTTACCACATGCATTGTAGGTACGTAGCACTATTCTTTGCTCCTTTGCAGCCCCCGGTACCACGTGGACGCTGTATTAGACAATTTTGGTTGTCAGTTTAGACAAGTTTTAGTTGCCATGGCAAGTGAGTGCTGCTCTCCGACCGTAAGTCCACTGATATCAGTGGATGCTTGGTACCCAGAGATGCATTCAATATACTTGGGAATTGTCCATCATCTATTGTGGAGGGCAGTTTCATAAAGTCTTAGAGAAGATTTGTAATAATGTTTCTATGTGAGCAGTTTATTTTTGTGTTCTTTTTTTTCAGTTTTATGTTGTCATAAAATAATCCACATTGAAAATTACATTTTGTTTTTGTTTTCTTATTTCCCAGGTTCAACACCTCACAAAAATGTATTGGAGAATGAGAATATTCAGATCTATCATATGTCTCAACCACCTGCTTTCCTAACTAGTGAGTGTGTATGCATAAGTCAGATTAGCAAAAATACTGGTTCATTTAATAAGTGTATTGTATGAGGACCACAGTGGTTTTGATGTTTGATATTACTTTCTCATTTTGCATGTCCTGGGTGTATTTCATCCTTGTGACAGTTTCAGAGATTCCTGATTGCAAGAGGGGTGGTCAAGTGCCTAGCTCTTTCGGAGTTGAATGATAAAGCTGTTAGTATACAAAGTATAAACATTCTGAAAACAACTCCAGATAAGATTGTGTGAACTGATGGACTACAGGGATGCCTGGTTTGACCATGTATGGAGAGATGAATAGACCAACCCTAAGGGCAATATCAATCTACTGTAGCAAAAAGATCAATGTGCTATCTTTCATTTAAAAACAGGACATCTTGCACTGAATTATCACCTAAATAGAACAAACCTCACTACCTCCTATACTGTAGAAAGTGCAGTCAGGCACTCGGATCGTCTATAGATGCTCCTTCTCCTTTGTAATATCTCCAACAGTGTCCAGTGACTAACCATACCAGCTCGATGTTGATTGATGAGCCTACTGATATACCTGTTGTGCTGTTATTTTCTGGCCAATCCATGCTCTTACAATCTAGCAGTTGATGAGGATTGTTTTAAATGAAAATTTTCTTTGCTGCCACACTCTATTAGGCGTACAGAATGTCAGATGTCCATTGACTAACCTCTGATATGGTAGCAGATCCAGCCAGCCTGTCTGCCTCTCCCTTGCTATCGATATCCATGTGACCCAGAACAAAGATGCATGTAATTCAATGTGTAATCTCACTCAAGTGACAGTTGTCTGATGCTTTCACTGTAAATTACAGCACAATGTACTTATATGGATTGGCTCAAATCACAAAGAGTAGTCTATAAGTGATTGTTCTAGAAGAAATATAGATTAGTCTGTTGTTATAAATGTGCAATGGAACTTCATATTTCAAACTATTTGATATTTTGACATTTTTTCTTCAGAAATGCCAAGACTTCTTGGTTATTTTTTAAAAGCATTGTGGCATTTTATCATACTTGCATGGACCCTCCTATTACTTCCAAACATGTCTTCCATTTTTATCCAGGTACGTTCAGTCAATCTGTTTATTTTATATTTATATTATGTTTATTAGTATTATACAATAAATTGAATTCATTGATTATTTGTTTTGTATTTTTTTAGATTATTTTTATTTATATTATAAGCATCACATGACTCAGCAACATCAAAAGTTAATTTCTAGCTAAGGATAAGTGTGCCTAAAAATATATTCCCCGGAAATTTCCCAAATGAAAAGCATTATAATGAACAAACTCATCATTGAGACTATCATTAAAAGACATAAGGGATTAAACTACAGTGTCCAGGAGCACACCCTGCATAAAAGCCTGGCTGGTGGGGCCGCAACAGAAGGCTGAAGTCATCTAAGTGGGGACGACTCCAGACAAACCCGGGAAGACAGATCTCGTCAGCAGGGGACTGAAACTGTCTAGAGAACAACCTCAAAAAAGATGTCCTCAGAAAGGGAATGTGTCAGCCATTATTGCGGGAGGAATCGACACATACGAACAACTCAAATGGCACAAATATTTATATAATTGGTACCACCATGGGAAACAGCCAGGTTGGTGGACCGACCTGTCAAGGTCCCCCAGCTACTGGGGGCCCTGTTGATTCTTGCAAAGCCAGGGGAGGACAGGTATTACTACTTGGCAGCAGGACAAATTTTTCACCCTCACAATTATGCAATGGAATGCAGAAGGGTAACCAACAAAAACAGAGCTAGAGGAACGCCTGCAAGCAGAAAGATTGACATCTGCTGTATCCAAGAGACGCACCTTAATCCGGGAAATAGATTCAGCATTAGAGGATTTGAAACCTTCCGTCAGGATAGAGAAAATAGACATAAGGGGGGAGTAGTAACACTAGTTCGTATTCCATACCGGCAGTTGAACTTCACAGGTCCAATCAGATGAGCACAGAATTCATAGCTGTTCAACTCCTTATCAACAACACTAAGATGACACTATACAATATATACTACCACCCTCCATTCAAACGAGCTGAAGCTATCAAAGTTCAAGATGACAACTTATTTATAGTAGGAGACTTCAACAGCCACTCACCAAGCTGGGGCTATGACACCCCTAGATCCTCGAGGTGAAAGCCTTGAAGAATGGCTGATCACCAACAGTCTCACCATTCTCAACCACCCAGATGATCCTCAAAATGTTACTCACGACGGTGGCGCACAAAAAGCACCCCAGATCTGGCTTTGCCACAGCGACATTCACAGGATAACCGAAAGGCAAGTCTGAACCAGATTGAGGTAGTGACCATAGACCAGTGAAACTCCTCATAAATAACATTAACAAGGAGGAACTTACAAACTCTGCCCTTAGTTGGAATTACAAAAGGCAGACTGGAAGCTATTCCAAGAACTAGCAGACAAGTACTGTAAAGAAATTAATCAATCAGGAAAGTGGACAGAGATGCACTTTTCTTTCCAATAAAGCCATTTTAGATGCTGCAAAAAGGCTATACCCAGAGGGAGGAGAAAACTAAAAGCCATTTTGGGACACCAGAGATGGAAGTTCCCCATAGCTCGTTTTTGAGTGCCAGAAATAAATGGAACTGACTAACGGACTAAAATGTAATGCAACACAATAGAGCAAGGGCCCTTTATGTTAGAGAAAGAAACCAGCAGTGTAGAAAATCCTGGAAAGAAAAGACACCCTCTTTGAACATGGAAAAGATACTCAAAAGTGTGAGATTTACAAAGCCCTGAATGATGAAAACCCCATCTAGAGGGAAAACAGTTCTCTAGCAAGGAGAACAACTTCTCACAGGAAAGTGAGCAGCCACCCTGATGGCCCAGTGTTACAAGCAAGAAAGCTCATGCTAAATAAGTCAGGAGCAGGGAAAGAAGTCAGAAGTGAGATAAATGCTACATTCAAAAGCAACAAGTGAACCTATGGAGTAGACATCACACTGACTGAGCTGCAGAGAGCACTGAAAAAGCTCAATCGTAAAAGGCCCCGGGACCAGATGGAGTATCAAACGACATCCCTCAAAAAAATAGGCCAATAGCACAGAGTTCTACCCAGATTTTAACAATAGTTGGAGACAGGGAGAGTCCCAGACATCGGGAAAATGCCACAATCCACCCAATTTCCCAAAAGTGGAAAAGACAAAGGATCCGAGAGCTACAGACCTATAAGTTTGCTAAGTGCACTGCAAAACTGCTGGAGGGGTGATAACCACTAGACTCCAGGGGTTTTTTAGAATCCAACCAAAAACGGGATCCAGCCCGACAGGTACAGGCAGCATAGAAGCACGATGACCAAGTGGCATCCCTCGCACAGGACATAGAAAATGGCTCCAAAAAAAGAAAAAAACCCTCACAGTGTTCTTCGACATGTCTAAGGCCACAAAGTCTGGAAAGATGGTTTGCTACTCAGTTCACGCAGTGGAATACGGGGTAGAATGTACATTGGAAAAAAGACTTTCTTACCCATAGACAAGCATCTGTAAATTTGGGATGGAGTGACAGTCCAGATTCAATTAAGCAGGAGTCCCACAGGGCAGTGACTGTCCCCATTGCTTTTCCTGGTAAAATTAATGATCTGCCACAAACTCTGCCCAGACATGTATCACATCTCTCCATGCTGATGATCTAGATGTGTGTACACCTCCAGCTGGGTCCTCCATCCTAAACTCCAGGCAAGCCTGAACAGCCATAATGTGGGCAAGTAAATGGGGTCTAGAAATAAACCGGAGCAAAACTATAGCAACGCTTTCTCATTGTCAACAAAGGAAGAACACTTCAGACTGAAATTTAACGATGATATCGCTCCCGCTCCTACTCCAACCTTTTTGGGGGTTAACGACAGTGCCTGACATGGAAACATCACATAATGGAAACAAACAGAAAGGCTATGAGGAAAAAAAGTGTGATGCGGAAGCTGGCTGGAACTACCTGGGGAGCTGATATTCGAATCCTGAGTCAGGTGTACACTGGGGCAGTTGACCACCTGGGAAAATGCATCACCACATGGATATCAGCAGCCCATTCAAACAAATCGATACTGGAAAACACAAAACAGGTGTCTGCGTACTATTTTGGGAGCCATGAAATCTAAACCAATTGTAGAAATGGAAAAGGCAGCCAACATCCAGCCCTTGGAAGACAGAAGAAGGAGAAAAGTGATTCTACAGACTGAAAGGATCAAAGAATGCCTCACCATCCACTGCATGAAAAAAAGGCGGCTAGAACAAAGAACAGACTAAAGCGCACAAGTCAAACCACAAAGCAAAAGAAATAGGAAATCATATTGGAACACTAAATCATAATTCCATACCTGAAGAATTGCTTTGATCACTGGGAACCAGACTCAGTGCACTAAACTTCTCAACCTCATCCCTAAATTATTAAGCAAAGATGCAGCCAATCTAGTGAAAAAGCAATTACAATGGAACATCTCCATTAATGTTTCAGAAGACAGCTGGATAAGAATTTACACAGATGGATCGGCAATGGAGGCAACTATGAATGGTGGAGCAGGAGTGTACATTAGGCACCCAGATGCCACCACTGTGTCTCTAGCGGCTCCTACTGGAAGAATATGTTCCAACTACAAAGCAGAACTCTTAGCCCTTCTGAGCACAGCACATGAATAAGCTGCAAGCACCTGCAGGCAAGATGGTATTTTTACAGACTCACTGTCAGCTATAAGCCCTGAGGCTAAATCCACTGACAGCACAGTACAAAACTACAAAGAGAACTTGCTCAGCTTTTGAAAAAGCAGAAAATTTACTTGCAAATGGATTCCATCTCACTGTGGCATTGCAGGCAATGAGAGTGCTGATGTCTTAGCTAAGGAGGGCAGTGCCAAAAAGCAAATTTACCAACCCTTGTCTTTTCAAGAGGTCAAAACCCCCATACAAAAGAAAATCTGCAGTAGACTGGAAGACAAACACTGGATATGATTATGGAAAAGACTCCCTCAAAGACCTAAGCAGAACAGACCAGGTCATTATATTTAGACTACGCACCGGACACTGCAGACTCAACAAACACCCTTTTACAGACTAGAATAAGTCAAACAGCTCTCTGCCAGTGTCAGCAGGCAGAACAGACACCAGAGCATATCCTGCAAGACTGTCCCTTCTTGTGAGCTGAGAAGCAACATGTGGCCACACCCAGTCGACCTGAAAACTAAGCTTAGGGGAAACCTGACAGACCTGAAGCTGTCTGCCCAGTTTTTGGTCCACAGTAAAAAAGCGCAGGACCAAAGATCGCTTTAAAAGAAAAGAAGATTAAAAGACGAAGATGGAGGTAGATTGGGCATGTTTTCGTATGCCATTAGGAGCTTTGCTAGAACAGGTCTCTTATGACCAAAATGAAAAAAGGTTTGTATATGGAAACAGAATCAGACATTCATTAAATTGCCTGATTGAAATAGGGATTAACAGCAGTCTGTGATATTTGAATCTTGATCCAACATATCTAATTTCTACATGAGTCTATTTTGTAGCAACTTTTACTTGTCTAGTACTTTGTCAACTTATGTAGTGAACTTTGTAGCAAGTTTAAGTTCTCATTGTTGTAGTCTTTCTTTTATGTTCCTCCAACTGCTCCTTTTGTTCTCAGAACAGATATTCTACCATTATAGGTGCAAAGTGGTAGGTGGCTGGCTTATTCTCATTTGCTCACACCATTTAAAAAATCTGTCTCTCCCCAAAATATGGTTTTATGTTGTTCCTACAATTTTTAACAGCTGTTAAGCTACCCTGAAGTCAAGACACGCCTGCACGTTAGGGGGAAATGATAATAAGGAAAGCAGACATCACGCAAAAATCAGATGTGCCATACCTATAGCCCTGACTGTGTGTGAATTCATAGCCAGTGAGTGCAGAAGTAGAGCTTTTAGTTTGTTTGTATTGGGGCTGTTGCCGGGGTCTCAGGGAACAAAGAATAATAACACTGTGACCTACAAGGCATGTCGTAAGAGGGGACTGAGGAAGGGCTAGGAAGCTACCCCAGTAAATTAAAGGGTTTCAGAAATTGACTGCTGACCTGGCCACTAATTCCCATAAATAATGGCAATTTTCAATTTATCTTAGGCTGGATCACATTCAAGCTAAAGAGTGGTTAAAATGATCAATATTGAGCAAAGAAGAAAGATTGGGACTACAATAACATAAAAACAGCTTGAATTATTTTAATACTGTATCTCACATTGTTTTTAATTTTGTTTTTAGAACCACCTTCAATACCAACAATGTTTGTATCCTTAAGTGTCAAGATTCGCTTGTGAATTGGTGATAGATTGGCACAATTATGGATATACTATTCTTTCCATGGCTTTGAGGGCTGGACATCCTTTAGTTAGGTTTGCCAAATGGTGAGACCAGTAATGTATTTGTATTGTATCTGTATTATCAATAAAAGGGAAATACTGCAGTAAACTATTTAGAAAATGACGAATCAAGTAAAAGTTATGTATTTTTACAAGGAAAAAAACCAACAATATACAGAAAATGTTTTGACCAAAAGGCCTTTATCAAGCAAAGGATACAACAGAAGTGGAGAACATATACAATCAACCGCCCCAGTGGTTACGGGCCTAAATTTTTAAAGAATAGAACCACTGTTACCTGCCACAAGTCGGAAGAGGCGACTAAGGAGGTTGTTTAAATCGGGTGCTCATGTCCTAAACGTGAGAAGTCTATGCGCTTAGGGGCCCACCAAACCAAGTGCAACGATACATGTTCTTGGCAAAGATCAAGCTTTAGAGAGTGATTAAGATTGGGCAGAAAGACCAAAGCAAAGAAGAAGAAGAAGATATACAATCAAACAATAAATCTCTAGCGGCCCAAGTACTTTAGGGCATTTGATAATACAGGACACCCAACAGACCACAGAGCAGTGCTATGGCTCCGCGTAGTGCATTTAAAAATCCTCCTTTGTTATGACATCAACGTAAGGCCCTCAGGTTGTTATAAACAAAGAACATTCATAATATTATGGCGGTCATCCGATCAACCTTTTCTGTCTGTTCCAAAAACGCTGAAGGAACCCCTGCCCTTTCTGCATCTGTTGTCAATATGGCTCCTGACAATCATGTAAATTAGAAAAAACTGGCTTTGGGAGTCCTGTTCTTTCATGAAACTGCCAGAATTGATGTATAGACTTATCACCACAGGCTTGTGTTATGAAAGTCTCCCCTAACTCTTGCTTCATTAACTAATTCTTTGAAATTAATAGTGGCTTTGTGTCGGGCAGCAGGGCGTTTTCAGCCACATCACTCATATTTTTAGGTCGTTTCTTTTCTCTTTTTGTGATCACCTAAAAGACTGATGTCCCGATCCCCCCATAAATTCATTCATGTTGAAATCTGATCATGCAGCCTTAGCATGGTGGGGTTTCACACATCTTCACCGCCATTTGGAGCTCTGGTGCTTATTCTTCGGCGATGTGTCCGGATTCAACCAGAGTTTACTAGGTTCGCTCTCCGTTGTCATGGCTGTCCCCAGCCATCCTGCAAAGCAGCAGGTTGACTTCTACTCATTTAGGACACATGCACCGAACCAAACCTCCTG
>JADZMA010002844.1:0-10887 GCA_020796225.1 Arion vulgaris
CAGAACGGGCATAAATAGCGTAATCACTGCCCCGGGGCGAGATCGGCCAAAAATAGGGAAAAAGCGGGGTCAACCCCTGGGAAACTCCCCCTATAACAAAAGCTGGCTGAAAACAACACCCCACCGAAGGATAAGCAACTGAGCTCAAATAGGTGCTGAAGGCTGGTGCACGTCATCACGTTCTGATGTTTGGCTGTTTATATATCACAATGAGAATGATTAAAACAGGCCTAGAACGATCAAAGAAGAAGAAGAAGAATAAGCTGCAAGCACACGAACCTGCAGGCAAGATGGTATTTCTTACAGACTCACTGTCAGCTATCAAGCCTGGAGGCTAACTCCACTGATAGCACAGTACAAACCAAACGAGAACTTGTTCAGTTTTCCAGAAAGGAAAATTACCTGCATATTCCATCTCACTGTGGCTTGCAGGCAATGAGTGCCGAATCTTGTCAAGGAGGCAGTACAAAGAACAAATTTACCAAGCCCTGTCTTTTAAGAGGTCAAAACCATCATACAGAAAAAATCTGCGTAGACTGGAAGACAAACACTGGATATGATTATGGAAAAGACCAAGCAGAACAGACCAGGTCATTATATTTCCTAATGACTCGGACACTGCAGACTCAACAAACACTTATCTCTCTTTAGCCTTTCGCCCTGGCGTTTAGAGCACAACAAACGTCACCATTCTTCCCTGTTCATGGCCCTTTCCCTCTGTATTGTGTTCCAGCATGTTCCATTTCTTCAGCTCTTGCTCTATCGTTCTCCTCCAGGTTGTCTTGGGTCTTCCACGCCTCCCCTTTGAGTCCATCTCAGTGCAGTTTCGTCCGGAGCCAGTCTCCATGCATCACATGCCCAATCCATCTCCAGCGTGTCTTCGGATGATAGTCCCTATTCTCTTGTTGGCATCGGCAAGCAATTCTTGATTCGAGATAGTATCACCAGTACACGCGTAAGATTTTCAGACAAGTTGTATGAAAGGCGGAGAGTCTGGACATATCCTGTTCTGTCATTCTCCCGCATTCCGATCCGTACAGCAAAGTTGACAGCACACAGCTGTTATAGATACTAGTCTTGGTTCTGATGCTGTATTGGGCAGATTTCCAGGCGGTCTGAAGGGTCATGAATGCACTGCGTGCTTTACTCAGTCTGTTTTAATGTCAGATCCAGCGCCTCCTTCATTGCTAACAAACAAACACTTATAAAGACTAGGAATAAGTCAGCTCTCTGCCAGTGTCTGCAGGTGGAACAGACACCGGTGCTTATCCTACAAGACTGTCCTCTCCTGGGTGAGCTGAGAAGCAACATGTGGTCACACCCAGTCAACCTGAAAACTAAGCTTTGGGGAAATCTGACAGACCTGAAGCTGACTGCCCAGTTGTGGTCCACAGTAAATTAAGCGCATGACCAGAGATCGCTGAAGAAGAAAAACAACTCATAAGTTTCAAGACATTGATGTGGTGCCATAGGCATAATGAAATAAGGTGACAAGGCAGCTCCAGCGTCAGTGAGATGACTCTGATCAAGGTCCTACTCCACCTTCATGGGGTGGCCCTGGAAACATATTAAAGGGTCTAAAGATGAAGGATTGACTTTATAGCATTGGGTTTCCCATATGACTCGGTCCCTCTCGACAAATAGCACGCCACTCTGCTACAGTTTGCATGAACTCTTAGCTTCAAATTAAAATAGATTGCTACATTATAAGTCTGTGTGTTGCCGGGCTCAAGGGGAGCTAAGAATAGTAACACTGCAACCTACAAGGCATGTCGATGATAGCTTACATACGGTAGGGCCTAGGACAACTACCCTAGTAAATAAATGCGTCATAGAATTGGATGTGCTGGCTACTTGTAGACACATAACTTGCACAACATACAATCGCTCTTAGGCTCGGTCACATACAATCAGCAAAGAAAGGTTTATCAAGTTGTCAATATGGAGCGCTCAAGAAGAATAGAGTGTTTAACTTGGCTTATAAGAACAAACATGAAGAAGAAGACATTGCAAAGGCAGATGTGTTAGAAAATTAGTTCACAATTGAAACTGGATTTACAAATAGATGATCACTTTACGTGATAATGAGGCCCTAATGCTGACTTCTGTTATGGTTTTTGAAAAATTATTTTAATTGCGAGAAAATGTATTTTTCAAAAAGTATAAAATATGACCAAAGGTGGAGCAATTTTTGAAGTATTTAGCAAATATTTAGGTAAAAACAATATTCCACTAAAATATATAGTGATTATTATTAGTAATCATCACTGCAGCACTCTGGTGAACACCATTTGTTTCTCTGACTTGGTATAATCTTTCTCTGTTGTTAATAATTTTCCAAGTTCTAACTTTTCCCATTGTTCTTTTCTTACTTGTGTTGTTAGTATCTACTTATGCATGGAAATCTCCAAGAAATGTTAGTATATCATACCTTGTAATATTTTCTGTAGATGTTTGCAGACTGTCATAAAAACCATATTTTGTGTCCTCTTCTGCATCCTCTGTTTCATAAAATAATGGACAGTTTTCAGTTTGGGGGTTAAAGGGGGAAAGACAAGTCATCCTTTTTGGTTTACTTAATATGTATTTTTTTTCCTTTTTTTTGTATTATAAGTCAACTTCTTTATGTTTTCCATTTTTCCACCCTGCGTACCCAAATTAGGGTGTCTCTGGTTTATCTGTTATTTACTAACTCCTGTCATCTTTCCATGATTTTAAGTTGCAGCTTATAAGTGCCTCATGTAGAATTCTGCAAGGGGTTAACGATGCAATCTCTTTTCAACTAATCTGTGAATAAAGGGGGAAAGAAGATTCACAGTGGGTGAAGATTTCCTTTTGGGGTTTAACTCAGATCATTGTCTAGGTCGACTTGTTTTAACCTTTTCACAGAAAAAGTTTTTTTGTGATTTCTTTAACAAATTTTTTTAAAGCATGCATTGTTTCATTGCCCAACTTCAGACTGGATTCCTGGAAATTTTTTTAGTTCCTTTCTTCCCAGATTATCCGAATGGGAAAATGAGGACCCAGCTCCTGTGTATATCTCTGATGATCACTGGAGCAATTAAATCATTCTTTCCCCCACAGAACTACACAATGGGACAGGTTCCCTTTTCTTAATAAATTCTTCCCTTCATCCCAAAACATATGAACTTAAGTTTCATCAACAACTTTTTGAACATTTTGGGAAAATTTTTATGGATACTAATAAGGTTCAACGGGTTTTCAAAATCTTTGTCTGCATCCTTTGTTACACTTTGAGACAGTATTGCATTATTTCCAAGTGACAAGCAGTTTGGATCATTGTTTGCTAAGTGTAGCATATTTTACCTATCAGACAAACCTGAAGGTGATTCAAAAAAAGAATAAATCTCTTAAAACAACCGTCCCTTGGGGTTGCAAACAAAACACTCCTAGACAACCTCATTATTTAGGGTGCGCTCTTTAGGATAGCAACATAGTACTGCAGGCAACATGTAAGAACAATGAAGGAACTCTGGACAAAGTACAGAGGACAGTCATTTAATCTTGGGGGTATAGATCAGCTCCCAACAGCTTGTGAGTTTCATACAAATATTGATTCTTTGAATGGGGAAAAAAGCTGCAGTAATAGAGACAGTGGAAGATATAAAGATTTATAAAAGATATAAAACCCCCCTAACAGACAAATAGTAGCAACTGACGATCACAGCAAAAATTTTACACAAATATATCCTAGACGTGCATTGCTACAAGGGAAATATCATAAGTTGAAGAACAGAGAAGAATACAAATTGTAGTTTTGTTTCCAAAAAAAACACACTTTCTACAGAGATCACCATGACGGGCTAGACCCGTACACTTTGGGTGGCGGCCCTGAGATCACCCTTTTTTTCCCAGATGAATATATACAGATGGCCAGACAATAAAATAATATAACCAATAAAATACCCAGACAAAAAATGCAGGAACTGCAAAATGCATGTGTCAAATACTGTTCTAGCTTCGAAAAAAGACATTGCCATTGAGAAAAGACCATTGCCATTGAAACATCAGTGCAGCATCTTACAAACATATTCCATCTCCATCCTGCAAAAACCCAGCACACAGTTATTTTGACTGATGACACGTCAGTGCTACAGGCATTAGAAAATGCTAACCATGAAAGCACTGCATGCCAGTCTGTGGAACTATCCATCAGTTCATTTATCAACGTCTTTGCCTTCAAGCTTACCTTACAGTTTATACCAGGACACAGCAACATACAGGGAAATGAAAGAGCAGACATCATTGCAAAGGCAGGAGCAAATAGTTAACAACATGACAGACCAATAACACTACAGACTGTTACACAGATAATAAAAGTAACAAAAGGAGACATGGCTGAATGAATGGACAATTGGCAATACAGGCAGAGCAATCTTCAAACAGCAAACCACCCCAAATACAAAAGATGCCATAAATTGCCTTAAAAGACAAGAACAGGTCATTATTTTCCGCCTTAGGACTCAACACCTACCACTGAATGCTGCCTACATCGCATCCAACCAAAGATTGCAGCTCAATGTCATATGTGACTTCACAAGAAACTGTCACACACCATCTCTTCCAGTGCCCTGCACTGAGTGACTTACATCACAAGTACCTACCCCCATACCCAGAAATGAGAACACTACGCAAACACACCCCAATTCAGACAAACCTGTAAATTCACTACCATGACCTCAAGTCGAAGGGCAAACGCCCAGATGACTGCTGGATCGAAAACCTTAACTAAACTACCTATCAGATATTTCTGAATATTTGAACTTGTTGAGCAAACAGTTACATAGCGAAACCCGTAATCTTACTTAGAATATGCAGATTGCGGCGACACATTGCTGGTTACTTTTTATGAACATACTAGCTGTACCCTGCGCGCGTTGCTACGCCTTCAAAAGAAAATGAATTTAAAGGAAACTTGCTATAACAATATGTAGTAATTATTTGTTTTATCATTGTCCTTTTGTTAATTTTCTTGGAGAAAAAAACTTATCAATTTAACGTTTCATTTCAAGTCTGTTTATTGAAGTGCTTTTGGATATACAATATTTTTGTTTTTCCATCTGGTGCATACACGAATAAATCAGAATGTTTTCCGACTTGTGAACAGGCCACATATAGCTGTCCATGTAAAAGCAGGATTTTCCAAATGTAGTCCACACTTGTAGTGATTGTCCTTGTGATTTGTTGATGGTCATTGCAAAGGCGAGTCGCACCGGAAACTGCAAGCGTTTGAATTCGAATGGCATGTCTGTTGGAATCATTGGGATGCGTGGTAATAGTATATCTTCTACTTTAAATTTTCCATTTAAAATTGTACCTTCGATGATATTGTTCATCATATTTTCACTAAAAGTCTAGTACTGCTTGCAAAGTCGGTGGATTAATGTTTCTGAGAAGAATGATCAGCACGCCAATTTTCAATGTTAAAATATGTGGTGGCATGCCTGGCAAATCAAGTGAATTCAAGAATTAAGTTGGATAATTGACAACTTCGTCTTGATTCATTACAGTATCGATGGACTTATACGTTGTCACTTCGCCTGGTATTTTGTTTTGAATTCTCAAATTCATGTCATATACATCCTTGTTTTTTGCTGCTAATATTGCACGTGCACTGAGCCACTGATGATTTTGTAATTATGTGCAATATTTGGGAAAACTTTATGAATCAATTCGTCTGTGGTCGCTATGATGTTACAGAAGTTTGTTGGCAATGTGATACATCGTGTGAATTCATCGATTGGCATTTTCCCATTCCCAATATCCAACAATTGTTTTGCGAAACGTTCAGAGGTTTCATCATGTTGTAGTTGTATACGCATATTGGTCTTCAAAGTCAATTTCTGTATGTGTCGCCATAAAACTGATGATTTCAGGCATGCATTAAGTTCATCAGCGGGTGTTGATCTTGGTATAACTGGTAGAGTTTGCCGGAAATCGCCAGACAATAAAATGGTCAGCCACCGAAGAGCTGGTCATTTCCTCTCAAATCTTTCAGTTACGATGAAGCGCTTCTAATGCTTTTATGCGCCATAGTACATTCATCCCATATAATGAGTTGACATAATTGGAGTACTTTACCCATTGCAGAATTTTTGTTGATATTGCATGTTGGTGTCTCAGTGATTTGCATATTCAATGGCAATTTCAGCGCTGAATGCGCTGTTCGCCACCATCTAAAAGAGTTGCTGCAATTCCAGAAGATGCGATTGCCAGTGCAATATTATTTCGTGATCGTATGGTTGCAAAAATAAGTGAAATGAGAAAGTTTGCCTGTGCCTCCGGGCGCATCTATGAAATACAATCCACCGTTTTGACTTGTAATTGCATGCATAATTCTGTCATATGCTATGCGTTGTTCCGGAATCAATTTTGGAAGATTCGTTTGAACAAATGTACTCAATTCGTTGATATCAAAGTGTGTTTCTCGTTCCAACTCACAATCGAAAGGTTGTTTGCAGATCGTTCTGGCGCATCCATTCCCAATTGAACCAGTGCTTTATTAGTGATTGCCAAACATATGTCCTCAATTGAAACCAATGCCTCATTATATACGTTTGGTGTGAATTGAATGTCAGGATTTTGATTCGTCGCACGCAAGCGATGTAGGATGTCTTCACTCATGTAGTCTTTGTATTTTTCCCAAAGTTCTTTTGGATTGGATGGAAGCATGTTGTTAAAATTACTGCAAATAATGTGCGTATTTGCTGTGGTCGTGCAGTATTGATGCATCAAGAGTGAAGTGTCCCAATGTGCATCGTTTTCAAGAAGATTTAATTCTTGGCAAGTCACGATAAGTAGCACATACGTGACCGTTAACTGTTCTCAATTCTTGAAAGGATGTTGGTCCACGTTTGTTGATTAACAGTAATCGCAAGTAAAAGCATTCTGCATTGTTTGGATGAACAGTGTACAAACGGCCTAACGCATTGGTCGAATATAAATTGGAATGTCCTTCAACTACTTTAACCTTGTTTACGACGTTGAAACTTTTTCGCTGCTGCATTCCATGTGTAGTATGTTGGCAGTTCAGAGTAAAGTAGAGTCTTTGCAAATATATCATCTCTACACAATGAGAAAAATGCAGTTAACGTTGTTGACGATGGTGACAATGCTTGTGCATTATCTGTTGAGAAGTACACGCGCTGTCCATTTTCAAGGTGCACTGCCAAATGAACAACTGTTGGATGTCGTTCATGAATTGGAAATGATAAATGCGTATACTTGCTTCATTGCTACTAATGTAGCGTCCCAGTTGATAACGCTCGATTTCATCGATGGATGCATTTATATTTGCCACTCCAAAAAACTGCCATATCGCTTCCTTTGTTGACATATTTGCAAATGTACTTGATCGACTTCACCGAATTGCAATACTCAACATTTATGTTGCTTTGACGTCTTTGAGAGTAACGGTGAACACGGTACAACCCAACGATTATCAACTTCAACATCATTGTTTCGCACTTTACAGTGATGGATTTTCCGCCATCTTCATTTGATCGTCGACGATAGAGAGATATCCGTCATTGCCAGTGATAGTATCGGCATGTAAGTCTTTTGGGTATCTTTTCGTGCATTTTCCATCAGACATGCATGGTGAATTATTGTTGAGTAAGCCACATGGACCATGAATCATGTTTTTGGTGACGACTTCAAATAAGTCTGGATCAATGTCGACATCTGTTATTTCTGCTGAGATGACTTGATCAATTTGATCTGGTGTGACTTTTTCGATCAATCAAATCAAAATGTGTGCATGTGGCAATCCTCTTTTTTGCCATTCGATGGAATACATCCAACAGCGTGTCTCTCCAAAAACACACTGCTTGACAATGAAATCCATTAAAGATTTCAATTTTTGTTTGAATACACGCACGGTAATATCATGACGATCCGATGATAATTGTCCAGCTAACAAAAGTTCTTTAATTTCATCCCACGAAGGATTGCATGTAAACGTTATAAATAAATCTGGACGGCCATAGGCGCGAACATATGTCATTGCATCTTGTGCGTATTCATGCGTGTGCCTGGACTCCTGTAAATGTGGCGTAGTATGACCATTTTTCCCAATTCATTAGATTCACATTGCCATCATTAACAATTGCATCACGTAAATGAATGTACTGTTCTGAACGCAACTTGGTTTGATTTAATCGAATGTAGAGGAGTCGCTCAGTTTCGATTTTCGCATACATATCGACAATGTATTGATGGAACAATTGTCGACATTTCAAGATATGATTTTTAGCGTTTTCACGAATCATTATTCGATATGAATAATAATTCATAGCACTAAATTTCTTATTCGTTTCCTCATCTGTTTTGGATTCTCAATTTGATGTTGAAATGATATCCATCTTCTCCTTGCCAAAATAATATCGGATATTGTAATCCGTCGTAGGCGCGATGAGTTTCTGAGACTCGCTGAACATCACCACTTCTGCGATGAAGAATTATATCACGCGAATTAAATTCTTCGCCAACCATAACGATCGCCACTTCATCAATTGTTGGCGCATTGTACTGTCTTTCGTGTTGACCAACAGGTGTTTTGTCTGCTCTAAGTACAACTCGTAGTCATCATGGTAATTGTTGCAGGGCAGTTTGAACAATCGAATTAATTCGTTGTGTTGATAGAATAAAGTTTGTAATGCAGCGACTATTTCTCGTTTTGCACGCGTATTGAATCTACAACGTTGATCAATTTGTTCATCATTGTTTCCCATGAAATAAATTTGAAGAAATTTGTAATCTGCGTCGGCAGTGGCAGTAGTGAGCCAGCACGTTGATAAATTTGCCCTTGAACTTTGAATGTGGGCATGTAATTCTCACGCACGATATTTGTTGCACCGAAAGATGTCATTTGGAAACATGAATTGTACTTGCGTATGTTTGCCAAGAAATGTTTTGATTAGCTTGTGTCACCTGCTACCAATGTTGATAATGGTTCGGGTGGCGAATGTAATACTGGCAATTTCACTTTTCCACCCGCACACATTCCTGGTGATTCATTCTTAAATTTGACGGCACTGCAATACACGCATAATTTATCCATTTTCCAATAACCACATTTGGATGAAGACTATAATCATAATTTATTGTAATGAGCACCTGGATTTAAATCAGCGTGCAGTGTTCGTCTGGATTGAGTAGTGCGTATCCGAACGGTTTGCAGTCTTGCTTCCCGTTGCTCGATTGTTTCAGCTAAACGGACTTGAGCAGTGCGTATTCGATTGGTTCTTAGTCTTGCCTCACGATGCTCGTCTGTTTCAGACGAATGGGCTTCAGCGGTGCGAACTCGATTGGTTCCTAGTCTTGCTTCACGTTGCTCATCTGTTTCAGACGAATGGGCTTCAGCAGTGCGAACTCGATTGGTTCTTAGTCTTGCTTCACGTTGCTCGTCTGTTTCAGACGAACGGCTTCAGCGTGCGAACTCGAACGGTTTCCAGTCTTGCTCCAGTTGCTCATCTGTTTCGAAGCTAGTAATGCCTTTCTTTTTCGTGATCTAGGTGTAGATGGGCCAATAGCTTTTCGTTTGGGAGGCATAATTGAAAATGTGTGGAAAATTCGTTGAAGTTTCGCTGGAATAAATAAAAAAATTAGCATTTGATTAAATTCTATTAGGAAATGCATATCTACTATATATATTAACATATAAATGCCAGGAAATGTGCGTAATATGTTTTGAAAAATCAGTTAAACTGTATAAATCATTTGTCCAAACTACTCATCAATCGCGCCACCTATTGCAAATAAGTTGTACTAATTTAGAATGCACGCTCTATAGCAGTCAATGGTATGGATTGATTTACAAAATAATAAATGGTAACCCCGTTTCTGTCGTGTAATCTAATATTGGGTAATATTCATACATATAACGTGTACATTGTACATCAGGTAAACGTTGATGGCAAAATAACCATCTTGCCATTTATAGAAATGCCGGCAATAGTTTCCTCAAATGAACGTATTCCTCGGATCGTAGTTTTGTTTGGTTTAATCGAATATAGAGCAATTTTGCCAACATAGCTTAATAAACATTGATGGAATGAGATGGAACTTAAAATATGATTTGCAGTATCTATGATCATGATTAGAAACAAACCTTCAGCTTGTAACGGCTTGTTTGAAATATTGACTTTAACGGCTTGTTTGAAATATTGACTTGAATCATACGTCATCGAATCGTGTAGATGCACATACTGTAAACTTCCGGAAGAAACTCTCGATGAAATTTGCGTTTTCGTCGGAAACGTTAATGGAGATTTGGTTAGAAACTCTCGATGAAATGAGCGTGTTATTATTTTTAGATTGTTTCGAAAGCTTCAGCGCTACCTATTTCAAACTGTGACAGGTAGCATCCCGACATTAAAACAAACATATCCTGTAAATTTCAGCTACATCTGTTCAGTAGTTTCCGAGTCTATAGGTAACAAACATACAATACATACATACACTCATTTTTATAATAGGTATAGATTCAAGAAAAAACAGACAGACTTAACAAATACAGTCAAGTTGTACTGAACTTAAACCTCAGGTTAACTTTAAGCAACCCGACACCAGTAAAAATAGGGAACCAAGAGTTCTTCTTTTGCATATGTAATACAGACTCGCACTGTTTCTTTTCCAAAAGCCACGTATGTTATTCAAGACAGTTTCACGTGTGAGTCCTGTAATATCATCTATGCCATCACATGCAAACGGTGCAGCAAGGCCTATATTGGGGAAACCGGCAAGAGGCTCAGTGACCGATTTGCCCAATACAGCGCGATATACGCCAATGCTCTGTCACCCATGTAGCCAATTCCAATGATACAGGCCATTCAGGAGATTGTGATGTCCAGGTCACAGCCATCC
>JADZMA010002845.1:0-10884 GCA_020796225.1 Arion vulgaris
TTTTTTAACAAGGGGTAAAGGGGAGCAAGAATACCATTGTTACAACGGTGAAGGGGAAAGAGATACCATTGTTACAACGGGTGAAGGGCAAAAATACCATTGTTACAACGGGGGAAGGGAGCAAGAGAACCATTGTTACAACGGGTGAAGGGAGAGAATACCATTGTTACAACGGATGAAGGAGAAGAGATCCTTTTTTTACAACGGGTAAAAGGAGCAAGAGATACCATTGTTACAACGGATGAAGGAGCAAGAGATACCATTATTACAACGGGTGAAGGGGAAAAAGGGTCCATTGTTACAACGGGTGAAGGAGCAAGAGATACCATTGTTAAAACGGTAAAGGGGCAAGAGATACCATTGTTACAACGGGGAAGGAAAAGAGATACCATTGTTACAACGGATGAAGGAGCAGAGATACCATTGTTACAACGGGTAAAGGGGAGCAAGAGATACCATTTTACAAGGATGAAGGGGCAAGAGATACCATTGTTACAACGGGTGAGGGAGCAAAGTCCATTGTTACAACGGGTGAAGGGAGCGAGGTGAATCGGCAACTGATTTCTTGAAAGAACAGTGAGAAGAACTGTGGAGAGAGGATTGAAGGAGTGCGGCCTGACGTAGGAGACGGTTGGTAGGAAGGCAGCAGAACGGCAACAGTGGAAGTTTCTTGTGAACGCCTTATGTGTCAATCGGGACATGAAGAGGATATTGATAGCGATGGCGTGCAGGAGTGTAAGGTTATGATCATGATGATGATGTTGGTGATTATGATGATGTATTAGGTGGTTGTCTGCATTAGAGTGGTAGTAGTAGTAGTGGTAGTAGTAGTGGTGGTAGTAGTAGTGGTGGTAGTAGTATTGGTGGTAGTAGTAGTGGTGGTAGTAGTGGTAGTAGTAGTGGTGGTGGTAGTAGTGGTGGTAGTAGTAGTGGTGGTAGTAGTGGTGGTGGTAGTAGTGGTGGTGGTAGTGGTGGGGGTGGTAGTAGTGGTGGTGGTAGTAGTAGTGGTGGTAGTGGTAGTGGTAGTGGTAGTAGTGGTAGTGGTAGTAGTGGTGGTAGTGGTGGTGGTGGTAGTAGTGGTGGTAGTAGTGGTGGTAGTAGTGGTGGTAGTGAAATTGGTGGTGGTAGTAGTGGTGGTAGTAGTAGTGGTGGTAGTGGTGGTGGTAGTGGTGGTGGTGGTAGTGTGGTGGTAGTAGTGGTGGTGGTAGTAGTGGTGGTAGTAGTGGTGGTGGTAGTGGTAGTGGTGGTGGTAGTAGTAGTGGTGGTGGTAGTAGTAGTAGTGGTGGTGGTATTAGTAGTAGTGGTAGTAGGTATGTTGGTAGTAGTATTTTGGTAGTATGTGGTAGTGGTATGGTGGTATTTAATTGGTGGTAGTAGTGGTGGTGAGTAATGGTGGTGGTAGTAGTAGTGGTATAGTGTAGTATGGTGGTGGTGGGTGGTAGTAGTAGTGGTGAGGGGAATGTAGTGGCGACCCAGGGGCCCTCAAATCATAATTGTTTTTGGCTGAAAAAAATTTTGGAAAAAATCATGGTTTTTGGGTTAGATTATATTTAAGTATTTACTATTATGTGTCTATTCCAGAAGTTATATACTAATTAAGGAGGAAAGACGCTGAATTTCAGACTATGTGATATTTTTTTCGTTATATATTCAATTTTCAAAGCTAATCACACCACTTTAAAAATAATAATTATGAATAAATAAATTGAAAATAATAAATACACGTTACACATTATTTTTGAGCCCCACTGGCCCTCAATGACGAGCCACCCCTGGGCGACCTATCTCCCGTGAAAAGGCAAGAGCGGGAATAGTGGGGCAGAAAGAATGGTTAAGAAATAAAACAAGATCGCAAAAGCGGGAAGATACGTGTACGTAGTAGTGTTTCGAAAAAAAACCTGAAAAACTGAGGAAAGCAGTAAATAAAACAAGAAGAGACCATATAAAAAATGAGGAAATTAGAAGAACAGTCGAAACAACACCTGCTATTAGATTTATTGAAAAACAGAGACTCAAATGGTTTGCCACTTGGTCAGAATGAACCCGAATACACCAGTTGCAAGAGCACACAACCTGAAAATGGAATCATCAAGAGGAAGGGGCAGACCAAGAAAAGATGGGTTGATGGAGTTACAGACATCTTAAAACGCCACAATACCACAGCATATAAGCGACCGGCGTGCATTATCTGGGAAACTGATCATCAGTTAAACCTGCTACGCCTAGCGGCAAAAAAAAAAAAGCGAGAAGGACAAACAAAAAGAAAAGAGAAAAATATGATTAGCGCTATTGTCCCGCAGAGTAAATAAAGGGATTGAGATATCGGGCGGCATGGCGCTCTGGCACCTCGTTTGACAGTGTCTTTATGACGGTATCATAACTAATACTGTTTCACCTTAGCGCAAGGCTACTCCCTTTTTTGTTATCATTCCCCTAACAATCAGATACTATCAGAGGCGAAAAAACATCATTACACTAACAGTCCCGATACTATCAGAGGCGAAAAAAACATCATTCACACTAACAATCAGATACTATCAGAGGCGAAAAAAACATCATTCACACTAACAATCAGATACTATCAGAGGCGGAAAAAACAACATTCACACTAACAATCAGATACTATCAGAGGGGGAAAACAACATTCACACTAACAATCAGATACTATCAGAGGCGGAAAAAACAAACCCACCAGAAAATTGATTAATAGATAGGACCATCATTATTGCTTCCGGTGGTAGCTATGTGTGATTCGACTCTTTTTTACAGGGAAAATCTCAGCTGCAGTGCACGAACTCCGTAGCACCGGGTTGGTGTAATTTGAAGATAGTGAAGATATTTATGTAGAATATAAAAAAATGGTATAATAATTTTCCCAGGCAGCGGGTTTCCAGTCTGATCTTCTCGATTATGAACTGTCAAGGTTCTTTACTTGCTCAAATTGAACACGGGACATACGTTTTATCACCCGTCTTGCCTGAGTGGTTACCGGGGTGTAGTTTGGGTGTAAAGAACAGAACCATGTTCCTGCCCCGCATGTCGTAGGTGACTGGAAAGGTTTGGCAAATCGGATGCATTGTCCTAAACGTGTGAAGTCATGCGTTGAGGCCTACCAAACCAATGTGCAACATATACAGTTCTTGGCAAAAATCAAACATATCACAAATAGTGATTAAAATTGGTCGTAAAGAACGAACGCGAAGGGAAAAAGATCAACCGTCTCCGATGGGGCTAGGAGACTCGATTTCACCTACACTGAGACCCGGAATCTCTGAAAAATATCGAGGTGAGTCCACGAGGAGCGAGACCTGGTCCCTTTTGCACAAAGACAACACCTACCTCTACCCCAAAGAATCCGTTCTTGACAATCATGCCCCAGGGGGAGACGACAACATCCCCAGAGAATGGCACGTTTCAATTGGAACTATGAGACTGATTCGCAGGGTTACACGCACAGAGTACAGTCAGACGGAACTAGATCAACTGATTGGTCGGAAATTGCCAGCTTTTGTTGACTTTGCATTTATAGTTGATGGAAATTTAGGCAAAAAGGACATAGTTGGTCGTGAAAATGACTTTTGCAGGAACCAAAATGGTGCATTCGATGGAAGAGATTTTGGGGGTTTTTGCGCATTAATTAGTCAAATATTTTTGACAAGTCTTTAGTGTTTTTGGTTTAAGTGAGACTTGTTTATTTTGTTATTGACACGCGGGCTTTGAAATTATTCTTATACGACATGTATTTAAGAAATTAAAACAAATAAGGAAATATTTTTGACAACAAATAGCTTCTTCTACTTTGAACACTCCATATTGAAAAGTTTTTAAAAAGCACTGTGCGTATTTGTATGTGATCTGAGTTTAAAGAGCGAATGTACGTTATCAAAGTTATGCCTTACAAGTACCAAAAATTCTTTTTCCCCAACACTCCATATCGAAAACTTGTTAAATCACTCTGTGTGATTTGTATGTGATCTGAGCTTAAGAGCGAATGTACGTTATGCAAGTTATGCGCATACAAGTAGGCCAGCACATTCTTTTTCTCCAACACTCCATATCGAAAACTTGTTAAATCACTCTGTGTGATTTGTATGTGATCTGAGCTTAAGAGCAGATGACGTTATGCAAGTTATGCCCCGTTATTCAAGTAGGCCAGCATTCTTCTTCTTCATCTTTCTCGAACACTCTCCATATCGACCATTGTTAAACTATCTTTGTGATTTGTATGTGATTTGAGCCAAAGAGCGATTTTACGTTTTTGTCAGTTATGCGCCTATAATTAGGACACTACATCTGATTTCTGTGACGTTTTGCCCTTAATAGGGAAATTTCTAGAGTCCTACCGACAGGCCTTGTAGATCCAGTGTTACTATTCGTTGCTCCCGTCAAGCTCGACAACACACGGGCGATGGTCTATCAGAAACTTTTTATTGTTTTTAAAAAAGTATATCCAATATTCAACCCCCTCCACCTTCTTTCCGTCCTCCTTCCCAATCATCCTTAAAAATATTAATATTAGAACACCACAAACATCCTAAATTTCTAAATGAAATATCGATCCCCCATAAAATAATAGAATCGTCCATCTCACCATAGTAATGTCAACTGAAGGGACACAGGCGACTTGATCGCAGACTAGAAAATTGTCTTGAAATCACAGCGCTAACTACAACGGCGAAGTCATCTCGTAAAAATTTCGTTTGAAAATATCGATAATATTGATTCGAAGAAGCCATGCATTAAGACCAAGATGGGGATAATTAGTAAAATTTGGTCTTTACGGTGTCTCGTAGTTTGGGTTTTTTTTTAAATATGTTTTCCGTTGCTTGATTTCATTCTTTTATTTCTAAAGCAATATATTATGGAACCCCATTTTGGTCATATTCTACAAACTATATATGCTTTGCATTTTTCCCCTATATAAAAATATCTAGAAATAGACTTGTTGAAGGACATTCACATAATACCTCATCATCATCATGAGGTTAGACAGTCCGAAGAATGATGATACAGTCGTCTTTTATTGCGGGTATGTGTGACAATGAGAGATCAGACAGGCATGCATCAACTGCATTGATTGTTGGAGAGTTGAAGGTGGATATCCTCATTCTCATGGGGGAATGTTCTTCTTTTACTTGGACTACCTGTGGGGATCAAGGCATTAGAATAGGTGTTAATTGATCCAGAAATTTAAGCAGTTTGAAGTTACCGTTGAATGAGTAGAACTGGATCTTTTGAGGGACAGGAGTGAGTTATTTAACCAGCGAGTTAAAGTATGGTACCCTTTGATATCTGTTGGGGAAGCCCAAACTGTTGAGCACCTATGAGTCTGTCCGGAGTGTGATGACGCCGATTTAGAAAAGAAAAACAAATTAATGTCTCTGTAGTTTATTTGTCATCCATCATCACCATCATCATGTTAGACAGTTTGAAAATTGGTGAAAATTTTCTGTTCCATATTCTCTTCCTCTATCATCATCGCCATCCTTATCATCATCACCATCATCATCCTTATCGCCATCATCCCCTCATCATCATCATCGTTATCAACTCATCAACATCATCAACATCATCATCAACATTATCAAGATCTACATCATCATAAACATCATTATAAACATCATCATCATCATAAACATCATCACCATCATCATAACATCACCATCATCATAATCATCACCATCATCATAAACATCACCATCATCATTAAACATCACCATCATCATAAACATCACCATCATCATAAACATCACCATCATCATAAACATCACCATCATCATAAACATCACCATCATAAATAAACATCATCACCATCATCATAAACATCACCATCATCATAATCATCACCATCATCATAAACATCACCATCATCATAAACATCACCATCATCATAATCATCACCATCATCATAAACATCACCATCATCATAAACATCATCACCATCATCATAAACATCACCATCATCATAAACATCACCATCATCATAAACATCCCCATCATCATTAATCATCACCATCATCATAAACATCCCCATCATTATAAACATCATCACCATCATCTTTATCAAAAAATCATCATAATCATCACCATCATCATAAACATCACCATCATCATAAACATAACCATCATCATAAACATTATCATATCCCCAAAAACATCATCACCATCCTCATTATCACTACCGTCATAAACATCATCATCATCATCTTAGCAGTTTTCCCTTCCTTCGTTCTCATCAAATTTTGCAAAAAGGGGCTACAGACAAAGTTGACTTAATTGCGGATTTCTCCTATGTTGGCCCCTCTTCGCCGAACTGGCAACACCTGCCGAAAGTTTTGCACAAAGCCGAACCCCTAGCACCGGCAACAATCCTAGAGATCCTCGGAAAAGATTCTCTGTAAACCGAAGGGCGCGGTAAAATTTTGAACTCAGAACCTTCAGAACGCAAGGCAAACAGGTTGACCTTCGCTTCTCTGCTAATGTCACATCTGCACATAGAAGATGCCACCAAGGTGTTATCTCTATTTGCTTGGTCAATGAACAGTCAAGAATAACAAACACACAAAAATGAGAAAATGCAAAGTCCCCACAGCTTCATAATAATCTTATAATTCATCTCTTATCGTTATCATTACATAGGGCCTGCTAGACTTTCCCCATACCCTCTACCCTAGGCAACTCGCTCAATTTCCTCCATGGAACTGAGACCGATATTTCCTGCCTCTCTCAGTAAAGTTTGTTTGAGGGTCTCCTTAGGTCGTCTTCTTTTCTTAAACCCCTATGCATCAGACTTTAATCTCTCTCTCTCTCTCTCTCTCTCTCTCTCTCTCTTCCCTTTTTTAACTGGAATGGGGCATGCCCTCAACCAACTCATGCCAAGTCTTCCTATCTTAAGCTATCTCCTGCAGCTCCCTCCAGCTCTTCTGTATATTGTTGATCTCTCCCTCTAAATCTCGTCTCCATGTTTTTTCTCGGCCTCCCTTCTTTCCTTTGTCCTCCCGTTCCCAGGAAAGGACCCTTCTTGTTATATTCCCCTCAGGTTTTCAAAAGTGTGTCCTATCCATGGCCAGCGTCTTCTATTAATCTCTTGGTTCTCTAAATCTGTCTTGTCTCTCCATAAGTTCCTCATTTGTGACTCTATCATACCATCTTATTCCCTCTATTTTTGGCAGCCCCAGTTGATGAATGTTTGCGGTTTATACGCTATTGTTTTAGTTGTTCTCCATGTTTCAGACCCTACAGTAATTGCTTTGACATAGGAGTTAAATATTTAAATTTTTTGTTCTAGATTTAATTTCTTTGACTTCCATATGTTTCCCAGTGCAATGGCTCATCTTCCCTTTATGATTATAAACTTCAATGCCTGCTTTGATATTCTTTGATCATTTCTTTTCAGGTATGCCCAACATATCCCCATCTCTCCTTCTTATAACAGTTGCTACTAGTGGTTGACCAGACATTTCTCTGATTTCACCACTTCTCCTGAATTCGTTTCATTTATGTCCATTATTTTTCGCAAACATCTATTTTCAAATACTTTCAACTTGCTTTCCATATCTTTAGTCATTTTCCAACTCTCACTGGCATATGTTAGGATTGATACAATATTTCCCAACTCTCACTGGCATATGTTAGGATTGATACAATATTTCAATTGAAAATTCCTTACTTAGTTTTCACACTATATAACTTGTAGCTCCATATTGTATTTAAACGCTTAAACCCGATAGGAAAATGGTTAAAACTATATTTTAAAATCTTCTTTCTGTCACTAGCCAGTGTGTTCCCATTTCTATACCCTGAAATGCCCGTCTGCCCAGCGTGTTCGTAGCGCGTTGGACTGGGTGACTATCCCTCTGTGGGGCGGGTTCAATTCCGTGGGATGGCAGAAAAAACCACAGATTCCCAGATTTCGTGGCACCAACCGAAGGGTTGATGTCCATGGCACCAGCGAAGAGCTGAAAAGCTAAAGTCTTCTGGATCGGAAAAAAAAATATCCTGACAATTAGTAAAATAAGAAATGAACAAAACCATTGGTATACCTTGAGATATGTTGGGTACTAGGCTGTAGGTTGTATTTTTTATAACCGTTGGCACACAATGGGTAATGTGGTCAACATCCTGCTTGGCAGCTTTTGCTTCCATGGATTTTCCTGGTACCCTATTGAGGCCTGGTCGATCTGAGATCCGTTGAAATGAAAATCGTGGCATATCCTTTACATGACGTAGCCATTTATTTATTTTTTTAACCGATCCAGAAGCATTTGAGCTGAAAGCTCTTGGCTCGTGTTATGGACATCGTAACCCTTCGGCTGGTCCCCGAACACCGTAAATCGGGGAACCTGTAGCTTTTCTGCCAGTCCGCGGGGTTGAACCCGCACTTACAGAGGACTAATCACCCGTGGTCCAACGCGCTACGAACACGCTGGGCACGCGGGCGACGAACCATCAACCACAGTAAGTGAGTCGTTGATTTTGTAGGCACCACTAATACGTTCAGTAGTTTGCCATTGCTTTCTGAACGGTAGGCAATTTTACCTTTTGTAAATCCACAAACGAATTTGCTTCAACTTGTCCACCGTGGGGTTTGAACCAGGCACCTTTGGTTTTGTGATAGAAACTCACTACCTTGAACTCAGACGCCACTGTGGATTGAACCCGGACCACTAGCCTAAGAAGCAAGTTCACTAACAACTACGCCTGCGGGTTCTTCCTGGCTATTAGGCAGTTATTATATATCTGTCCAGGGTGCCGCTCACAGATCCCAACATTACAATTTTCACCTTTACAAAAATTATTAAAATTTTAAACAGTAAATTGAGTTAGTCTAACCCGTTAAATTCTAAGGAAATAATACACATAATTAGATCAGAAGTTCCGTCTGGAATGTTAATAGGAATGTGATAATATTCTTTCATGAATAGCTATTCATTAACCCAATCTGTACCATTAACCCTATAGTGCTTACAGAAGTTAGACAAAACCTCCACCCGTCGCTATATGTCTTACAGACGTGAGACAAACACGCCATTCGTCGTTATAGTGGCTTACAGACGTGAGACAAAACACTCCACCCGTCGCTATAGTGACTTACAGACGTAGAACAAATACTCCCCCCATCGCTTATAGTGACTTACAGACGTGAGACAAATACTCCACCCGTCGCTATAGTGACTTACAGACGTGAGCCAAAAAACTCCACCCGTCGCTATAGTGGCTACAGACGTGAGACAAATACTCCACCCGTCGCTATAGTGGCTTACAGACGTGAGACAAACACTCCACTCGTCGTTATAGTGGCTTACAGACGTGAGACAAACACTCCACTCGTCGTTATAGTGACTTACGGGCGGAGACAAATCCTCCACCCCTCGCTATAGTGTTACAGACGTGAGACAAAAACTCCACCCGTCGCTATAGTGGCTTACAGACGTGAGACAAATACTCCACCCGTCGTCTTAGTGTCTTACAGACGTGAGACAAATACTCCACCCGTCGCTATAGTAGCTTTCCACATAGAGCACTCTCTTTATCTTTATAGTAATCCCTTCTAAGTTTTTTTCGTAACTTCTGTTGCGTTTTCTCGAAGCATGTTGTACCTCACAGCGTCTTGGTAAGAAGAGATATTTAGAACGGGCGTTTGTGTGCGCTTCATAAATAGTGTTTTTCATTACCTCTGTTATTTCTGAGCTCCACCTTTTTCTTCGGTCTCTTCGCGACTCTCTGTTGGATGAGGACACTAAAATCGATGTTGAATCGATCAAGCGATTTAAGCAGTTTGGAGTTACCGTTGTTCAAGTCGAACTGGATGCCTGAGAGACAGAGTGAGAAGTGTGTTTAATCAGCGAGCCACAGGAACCATCAGTATGCATACTCTTCGATATCTGTTGGGGAGACTGAGCACCTATGGGTCTGCCCGGTGCAATGACGTCAGTTTAGTAACCATTAACCAATAACCAATCCACCTTTTTCGTGGACGGCCTTTTATTTTGACCAGCTGTATCCGAGTAACATTGCTTTTTGAGTCACACTGTCTGTAGGTAATCTACCTTTTGTGACCGAAATATATAGTTTGTTGTTTCTTGATGAGGTTCTTGATGAGGTTCTTGATGAGGTTCTTGATGAGGTTCTTGATGAGGTTCTTGATGAGGTTCTTGATGAGGTTCAGTACTGACCAATCATGCACATGCCCAAGTCACCTCAATCTTGGTCTTCGTTTTTTTAGAATGGTTTCCACTGATGTATTTTGGGCACATAAAAAGACATGACACCATGATAAATCTTTACTAGAGGAAAGTTGAGGGAAAAAAGCAAAAAGGAGGACCGAAAATAAGTGGGGGGAACTTTAAGAAATGGACAGGTTACGTCTGGCAGAGTGCCAAAAACCAAGGCGAACGAGGATGCTGGAGATTAATGCAGTCAACCTTCGATGTGAAGATGGCACCTGATGTGATAGTTCGCCATTCCTTCGTTAGTCTGATAAACCTTTATTTGAGGAGGTTGCGAGGGCATAAAAAACAACGGGGAGCTGGACCCAGTATGCTTCCTAGTTCTGATTTATTTATTTATTTATTTATTTATTTATTGATAGGACAATCATCATTGCACTTAATATAGTAACCATGAATGATCCGTTCTCTTTCTTACACATGAATATCTCAGCGGCAGTGCACAAACTCCGTAGCACCGACGAGAGTCCCTGATGTAATTTAGAAGATGGTGAAAATATTTTGTAGAAAAGTTATTTTAAATCTTTCTAATAAATGCTGCTCGGGCAACGACTTTCCAGGCTGCTCTTCTCAATTTTTGAACTGCCAATGGTTCTTTTACGTGCATCAAATTGAACACGGGACTTATCGTCCGTCTCCCATGGACTAAGAACTT
>JADZMA010002846.1:0-10882 GCA_020796225.1 Arion vulgaris
TGCTTAGCCAAAGTGGCACTCGACAGGACTTCATTCTTACAAGATAACCAAATCACTTTATTTATCTGTCTCTTCACATATTGTATAACAGATGTGGCTGCTACACTTTTTCTTATGTAGAATATTAGTATGTTAAAATCTTTGAAATAAATTGTGTTAACTAATAAATAAATTGTGTTAACTAATAAATAAATTGTGTTAACTAAACTTTGAATTGATTGTATTTCTATTTTGTTTATATTTATAAGTATATAGAAGTAATGTACTGGGAGTGCTATTATACTCCACATTCAAACTCCACATTATCCAGAGTCTTCTACAACAGAACATCGGGAGAGAAGGCAAGAGGAAGACCACGGAAAAGATGGTTAGATGGCGTAGCAGAATTGTGTGAAAGAGCAAAGATAACAATCACACAAGCCACCAGAACAGCGCGACAAAAACAGAAAACCACGGCACTGGGCAACAACCCGGTAGCAGTGTGACAACAACCCGGTAGCAGTGTGACAACAACCCGGTAGCAGTGTGACGACAAAAGAAGAAGAAAATGCTGGAAGATGACCCAACACATAATACACAAGTTGGAGACATTTCAGAATAAATGTTTAAGAAGAATCCTGCAAATGTTTGGCCAAATGCCATAACAAATGAGGAGCTTTTGAAACGAACAGACTGTGCATACTTGGAGACCATCATTAAGAGACGAAAATGGAGGTGGTTTGGACATGTATGTTGTATGCCAGTGGGGAATTGGATAGGACAGCTCTCAGATGGACAGCGGATGGGGAGAGAAGGCCAAAGGAAACATGGAGAAGAACGGTGGAGAGAGAGTTGAAGGAGTGTGGCCTGACGTGGGAGACGGTTGGTAGAAAGGCAGCAGAACGGCAACAGTGGAAGTCTCTTGTGGAAGTCTTATGTGTCAATCATAACATGAAGAGGATATAGATAGATAGATATTTATAAGTTGATTCATTCAACCATTTAATATTATGTCTCTTAACCACATCACAAACCAACATATATAAAAAAAAAATTAAAACAGAAGAAAGTAAAATTACAACAATAAAGATGAAATGTTTGCAAAAAATAATGGGTGAGAGAAATAGAGATACGTTCAAAAACGTGACTATTAGAAACAACAAACCAAATGCTTTTGCCATGTAACAGGATTACCGTCCAATAGTAGTAGGCCGTACACTATAACGAACACTTCTATGCAGATACAACGGTTTCAAGGACAAACGTCGCGCACGCAAACGATTGATCTCAGAAATAGCAGGAAACACCATATACGAGAAGCACTAAAGTGTACTTTCCAGAACTCGTCGCATACCTTGAACTCTCAACAGCACAACATGGATAGACTATAGATAGATATATATGACACCTTGCGACCTCTTTTACTCAACGCAATACATTCATATATTTCTTAATATTCTCTCTTCTCATGCTCCATAATATATGTGTTAAATACTACAAATCGACTACATTTAGATAGATATATATGACACCTTGCGACCTCTTTTACTCAACGCAATACATTCATATATTTCTTAATATTCTCTCTTCTCATGCTCCATAATATATGTGTTAAATACTACAAATCGACTACATTTAGATAGATATATATGACACCTTGCGACCTCTTTTACTCAACGCAATACATTCATATATTTCTTAATATTCTCTCTTCTCATGCTCCATAATATATGTGTTAAATACTACAAATCGACTACATTTAGATAGATATATATGACACCTTGCGACCTCTTTTACTCAACGCAATACATTCATATATTTCTTAATATTCTCTCTTCTCATGCTCCATAATATATGTGTTAAATACTACAAATCGACTACATTTTAGCATCAAAAATATTTAGGAACGGTTTACTATCCATTAGAACAAGACCTGGAGCAGATTGCAACAGCGACCATAGGCCTATATACCAGTAATTGGAAAATTTAGAATAAAATTGAAAAGAATAAAGAAGGCTCCACAAAACATTAAATTAGATTTAGCTCTACTTCGAACATATGAAGATATGACAGAGAGGTACAACATGATAGTGCAGAATATGTACAACGCAATAGCAAAAATACAAAGCATTGATGAACAGTGGGAAATGCTAAAGGAATCAATATGCCAAACATCATCTGAAATCATACCAAAAATAAAACACAATGTCAGGAAGAAATGGATGACGGAGGAAATATTACAGTTAATGGATGCAAGAAGAAACAGCAAGCAAAATACAGAAGAATGCGACAAACTAAATAAGGAAATAAAAGACAAATGCAGGATAGAGAAAGAGAACTAGCTCAATCTGAGAAGCAGCGAAATTGAGAAAAAAGCATAACAAAGACACACAATCCTTGCTCAGACAAATAAATGACATCACAGGGAGAAAGTCACACACGCGAACTGGATGTCTACAATCCAAAGAAGGTATGATATTAATGGGGGAAGAAAACATAACGGGACAATGGACGGAATATATTGGAGAACTCTACGATGATGACAGAGGAGAACTAAATATACCAGACACATGCAAGGATCACCAATACTTGCAGCCGAAGTTGAAGATGCCATAAAACACATTAAGAGAAAAACTAAATATACCAGATACATGCTAGGGACCCCCAATACTTGCAGCCGAAGTAAAGATGCCATAAAACACATTACAAGAGAGGAACGTCTCCAGGACCAGATACTATAACAGTAGAAGTAATTCAAGCTCTAGCAAATCTAGGAACGGAAGTGATAACAAAACTTTTAAACGACATATATGACAGCGGTTGTATTTCAAAAAATCTACTAAAGTTCATATTTATTGCTTTGCAAAAGAAATGAAGAGCAGTCGAATGTGAAGATCAAAGCCCTATCAGTCTTATGGGCCACATGACAAAGATACTATTGAGGATAATATTAAGAAGGATGAAAAACAGAATAAGACCAGAAATCGGTGAAGAAAAGTAAGGGTTTGTTGCAGGCAAGGGCACTAGCAATGCTATATATATCCTAAGAACACTAATAGACAGATCAATAGAAGTAAAGCAGATCTATACTTGTGCTTTATAGACTACACCAAGGCGTTCGACAAAAATAAACCATCAAGCACTATCAAAAGTGTTAAGAGCTTAAACATCGACAGCAAAGATCTAAGAATCATTCAGAACATATATTGGCAGCAAACAGCAGCTATAAGAATAGACAAAAAGATAGAAACTTTCCAGAAGATCAAAATGGGTGTTAGACAAGGATGCGTATTATCACCAGACCTGTTCTCACTGTATTGTGAAAACATTTTTAGGTCTACAAAGGATTCCTGGAATAGCTGTGGGAGGATATAACTTACATAACTTGAGATACGCATCTGATACTGTCTTAATAGCAAGAAATGCAATGGAGCTCCAGAAACTAGTTGATAAGGTTGTGACAGAAAGTAACAACAAATGTTACTCTATGTCTTGACCTCATTCAACACCTCAATTTAAGTCATTTTAGGGCACTCAGGAGCTAGGGGTAATGAACAAGCTCATTGGCTGGCTTGGCTACAATATCAGAGGGAGCTACCATGGATCGAAATGACATTCTTCACGCATTGAGAGTCTTTCCGAACAGAGAAGTTTCAGGACTGTGAATCCCACTCGCTGACCAGATTGAGAGAGATGGGTATCCATATTGGTGCAGCCCGAAAATAACGACATACTAAATATGCAAGGAGATTGATTAATGAACATCGAACTGGCGGGTTGGGCCGCTGGACGCAGCTGGATTTGCTGAGGCGGAGATCGGAGCACCTATGGACATGTCCGGAGTGCTATGATGATAGTCCTCATATAACTGATAACAACAAATGACTCAGTTTAAATATTAAGAAGACATAATTTATGGTCATAAAAAAGCAGACTTTGATAAAATGCACCATCACAGTAAATAGGACTGAGCTAAGACAAGGGCAGCAATTTAAATACCTCAGAGCCCTGATAACATCAGGTGGCAGATACAGATCAGAAATGCAGAGCAGAATATGGTAGGCCAAAGCAGCATTCCAGAAAAAGAGAAGCCTTATTTGCGACAAGTGGGGTCACAGGCGCATGGGGACAACGTCGCGTCAGGATTCGAGAACTGGCACTAATCAAGATCCTACCCCACCGCCACGTGGTGACCATGGTAACAAAAAATGGTTCCTGTCTGGCTAAGCGGGTAGGGATCGAGGGAGAACTACTCTGGTGTAGGTATAAATGCAGAGGTAGTCACGCTGGATGGGATCCGCTCGCTACATAGACGAGCCGAATCCCAGAGTGACTATTAATGCTCGTCTCTCCCGGCCGATGGAAAAAGCTGGGCGGATAAACATCAAGAGATGAGGGGTGTATCCAAAGAAGAGTTGTCGGCACACATGGGGCAAAACTCTGTCCGAAGGTAGGGCCCCGAGTTGAATTGCACGAGGCGAAACTCCGAGCATTGAGAGGGGGCGAACAAATAAACATATAGGATGAGAGATGCATCCAGCGAAGAGAAGTGGGACCACATAGAGCGAAACTCGGGCATCCATCTCAGGGGTGGGGGCCCGAGTTATGCCCCAGGTCCGGACAGCCTAGAGACAAATGTGAGCACGGTAAGAACTGACAGAGATGGTGAGGCAGACACCAGGGCAGAGCGAGCACGCATGCGGACGATGCACGGATGGGCCCACCGGTGGGCAAACCTGCACGGCGCAGATGGTGTAACGAAGAGAAGGCGCCGCATGCGTGGCAGGCACGACAATCGCCGCATGCGTGGCAGCCGTGGCAGGCGGGAAGGTGAGCGGACCACCCAGGTGTGCAGAAGACTGGAGGGCCCAGCAGAGGTTGAAGCCAGTGCACGTTTCCGCTCGCAGGAAACTACTGCTGCCTTGTAGTTTGATTGGGTGCAATCAAAGACTAGCGGACTAAACTGTACACTAAATTGGACGGCAGGAAAACCAAGTAGTCCAAAAAGACAGGGTTTCTGGGCAGATGACGCTCACTTCGTTTTTGTTCACATATTATCATTTTAGAGAAGTTAAGAATTTATCGTCTAGTGTACAAGAGCTGTATCAATCTTGTCTGTTGTTTTGAATACCTTGCTTGACAAAGACCTTTTGGTCGAAACATTTCTATATCTTATTTGTGTACTTTGTAACGCAGCAATAACTCCGCCAATGCCGGTTCCAACCCGGAGGAAAAAGGAGGAGGACTTGTGCGTGAGGCCATCTACCTCACCAAAAAACTACAGAAACTTGCAAGAAAGGATTATATAAAGCAAGTTGAATACATTTGAAAATAGATGTCTGCGAAAAATAGTGAACATAAAATGGAACGAATTCAGGAGAAGTGATGAAATCAGAGAAATGTCTGGTCAACCACAAGTAACAACTTTTATAAGAAGGAGATGGAGATATGATGAACACATCTTGCAAAGAAATGATCAAAGAATATCAAAGCAGGCATTGAAGTGGGATGCAAGAGTTCCAAAAATGAGGACGACATAGGAAGACCCTGAAACGAACTTTGCTGAGAGAGGCAAGAAATATCGGTCTCAGTTCCATGGAGGTGATTGAGCGAGTTGCCCGGGAGAGAGCGGTATGGAGAAGTTGCTTGCAGGACCTATGTAACGTATAACGGTACGAGAGGAATTGTTATTATAACGAAGCAATACTTTATTTCTTAGTGTTTTGCTTGACACAGAAAAGTGAAGAGGAGAGAAAGAAGAAGAAAGAAGAAATGATTAAATTAATGGTACTGTAGAAATATTAAGAGATCTCACAATCTCACCCGTCCTTGTAGCGTTGTCTGAGAAATGAAATATACAAATCATAGAACAATGAACTTGATCAAGTCATCATCATCAGGTGCCGTTTCCACATCGAAGGTTGGCTGCAATGAATCTCCCGCATCCTCTGTCTTTCGCCTTGGTGTTGCACACTGCCAGACTGTAACCTGTTCATTTCTTAAAGTTTCCCTCCACTTATCTCTCGGTCTTCCTCTTGCTCTTCCCCCTCAACTTTCCCTCTAGTAAATGTTTTATCATGGTGTCATGTCTTTTATGTGCCCAAAATACTTTACTTGTCTGAATTTTATTTCTCTTATTAATTATTTCTTATCAAGTCACATGATACAAATACTCCCAAGACAATGAACCTGATCAAGTCACATGATACAAATACTCTTAAGACAATTAACCTGATCAAGTCACATGATACGAATACTCTCAAGACAATGAACCTGATCAAGTCACATGATACAAATACTCTCAAGACAATGAATCTGATCAAGTCACATGATACAAATACTCTCAAGACAATGAAACTGATGAAGTCACATGATACAAATACTCCCAAGACAATGAACCTGATCAAGTCACATGATACAAATACTCTCAAGACAATGAAACTGATCAAGTCACATGATACAAATACTCTCAAGACAATGAACGTGATCAAGTCACATGATACAAATACTCTCAAGACAATGAACGTGATCAAGTCACATGATACAAATACTATCAAGACAATGAAACTGATCAAGTCACATGATACAAATACTCTCAAGACAATGAACCTGATCAAGTCACATGATACAAATACTCTCAAGACAATGAAACTGATCAAGTCACATGATACAAATACTCTCAAGACAATGAAACTGATGAAGTCACATGATACAAATACTCTCAAGACAATGAACCTGATCAAGTCTACATACAAATACTCAAGACAATGAAACTGATCAAGTCACATGATTAAATACTCTCAAGACAATGAACGTGATCAAGTCACATGATACAAATACTCTCAAGACAATGAACGTGATCAAGTCACATGATACAAATACTCTCAAGACAATGAAACTGATCAAGTCACATGATACAAATACTCTCAAGACAATGAAACGATGAAGTACATGATACAAATATCTCAAGACAATGAAACTGATCAGGTCACATGATACAAATACTCTCAAGACAATGAACATGATCAAGTCACATGATACAAATACTCTCAAGAAAATGAACATGATCAAGTCACATGATACAAATACTCTCAAGACAATGAACGTGATCAAGTCACATGATACAAATACTCTCAAGACAATGAACATGATCAAGTCACATGATACAAATACTCTCAAGACAATGAACATGATCAAGTCACATGATACAAATACTCTCAAGACAATGAACGTGATCAAGTCACATGATACAAATACTCTCAAGACAATGAATCTGATCAAGTCACATGATACAAATACTCTCAAGACAATGAAACTGATGAAGTCACATGATACAAATACTCTCAAGACAATGAACTTGATCAAGTCACATGATACAAATACTCTCAAGACAATGAACTTGATCAAGTCACATGATACAAATACTCTCAAGACAATGAACGTGATCAAGTCACATGATACAAATACTCTCAAGACAATGAACATGATCAAGTCACATGATACAAATACTCTCAAGACAATGAACATGATCAAGTCACATGATACAAATACTCTCAAGACAATGAACATGATCAAGTCACATGATACAAAATTCTCAAGACAATGAATCTGATCAAGTCACATGATACAAATACTCTCAAGACAATGAAACTGATGAAGTCACATGATACAAATACTCTCAAGACAATGAACCTGATCAAGTCACATGATACAAATACTCTCAAGACAATGAACATGATCAAGTCACATGATACAAATACTCTCAAGACAATGAACCTGATCAAGTCACATGATACAAATACTCTCAAGACAATGAACATGATCAAGTCACATGATACAAATACTCTCAAGACAATGAACATGATCAAGTCACATGATACAAATACTCTCAAGACAATGAACATGATCAAGTCACATGATACAAATACTCTCAAGACAATGAACATGATCAAGTCACATGATACAAATACTCTCAAGACAATGAAACTGATCAAGTCACATGATACAAATACTCTCAAGACAATGAACATGATCAAGTCACATGATACAAATACTCTCAAGACAATGAACATGATCAAGTCACATGATACAAATACTCTCAAGACAATGAAACTGATCAAGTCACATGATACAAATACTCTCAAGACAATGAACGTGATCAAGTCACATGATACAAATACTCTCAAGACAATGAACATGATCAAGTCACATGATACAAATACTCTCAAGACAATGAAACTGATCAAGTCACATGATACAAATACCCCAAGACAATGAACATGATCAAGTCACATGATACAAATACTCTCAAGACAATGAAACTGATCAAGTCACATGATACAAATACTCTCAAGACAATGAACATGATCAAGTCACATGATACAAATACTCTCAAGACAATGAATCTGATCAAGTCACATGATACAAATACTCTCAAGACAATGAACGTGATCAAGTCACATGATACAAATACTATCAAGACAATGAACATGATCAAGTCACATGATACAAATACTCTCAAGACAATGAATCTGATCAAGTCACATGATACAATTACTCTCAAGACAATGAACATGATCAAGTCACATGATACAAATACTCTCAAGACAATGAACATGATCAAGTCACATGATAAAATACTCTCAAGACAATGAACGTGATCAAGTCACATGATACAAATACTCTCAAGACAATGAAACTGATCAAGTCACATGATACAAATACTCTCAAGACAATGAAAATGATCAAGTCACATGATACAAATACTCTCAAGACAATGAACATGATCAAGTCACATGATACAAATACTCTCAAGACAATGAACGTGATCAAGTCACATGATACAAATACTCTCAAGACAATGAATCTGATCAAGTCACATGATACAAATACTCTCAAGACAATGAACATGATCAAGTCACATGATACAAATACTCTCAAGACAATGAAACTGATGAAGTCACATGATACAAATACTCTCAAGACAATGAATCTGATCAAGTCACATGATACAAATACTCTCAAGACAATGAACGTGATCAAGTCACATGATACAAATACTCTCAAGACAATGAAACTGATGAAGTCACATGATACAAATACTCTCAAGACAAAGAACCTGATCAAGTCACATGATACAAATACTCTCAAGACAATGAACGTGATCAAGTCACATGATACAAATACTCTCAAGACAATGAACATGATCAAGTCACATGATACAAATACTCTCAAGACAATGAACATGATCAAGTCACATGATACAAATACTCTCAAGACAATGAAACTGATGAAGTCACATGATACAAATACTTCAAGACAAGAACCCGATCAAGTCACATGATACAAATACTCAAGACAATGAACGTGATCAAGTCACATGATACAAATACTATCAAGACAATGAACATGATCAAGTCACATGATACAAATACTCTCAAGACAATGAACATGATCAAGTCACATGATACAAATACTCTCAAGACAATGAATCTGATCAAGTCACATGATACAAATACTCTCAAGACAATGAACATGATCAAGTCCCTGATACAAATCTCTCAAGACAATGAAACTGATGAAGTCACATGATACAAATACTCTCAAGACAATGAATCTGATCAAGTCACATGATACAAATACCCCAAGACAATGAACGTGATCAGTCATGATACAAATACTCCAAGACAATGAAACTGATGAAGTCACATGATACAAATACTCTCAAGACAAAGAACCTGATCAAGTCACATGATACAAATACTCTCAAGACAATGAACGTGATCAAGTCACATGATACAAATACTATCAAGACAATGAACATGATCCAAGTCACATGATACAAATACCTCAAGACAATGAACATGATCCAAGTCATGATACAAATACTCTCAAGACAATGAACATGATCAAGTCACATGATACAAATACTCTCAAGACAATGAACATGATCAAGTCACATGATACAAATACTCTCAAGACAATGAACATGATCAAGTCACATGATACAAATACTCTCAAGACAATGAATCTGATCAAGTCACATGATACAAATACTCTCAAGACAATGAACATGATCAAGTCACATGATACAAATACTCTCAAGACAATGAATCTGATCAAGTCACATGATACAATTACTCTCAAGACAATGAACATGATCAAGTCACATGATACAAATACTCTCAAGACAATGAATCTGATCAAGTCACATGATACAAATACCCCAAGACAATGAACATGATCAAGTCACATGATACAAATACTCTCAAGACAATGAACATGATCAAGTCACATGATACAAATACTCTCAAGACAATGAACTTGATCAAGTCACATGATACAAATACTTTAAGACAATGAACATGATCAAGTCACATGATACAAATACCCCAAGACAATGAACATGATCCCAAATACATGATACAAATACTCTCAAGACAATGAACTTGATCAAGTCACATGATACAAATACTCTCAAGACAATGAAAATGATCAAGTCACATGATACAAATACTCTCAAGACAATGAAACTGATGAAGTCACATGATACAAATACTCTCAAGACAATGAAACGCGAAGTCACATGATACAAATACTCTCAAGACAATGAAACTGACGAAGTCACATGATACAAATACTCTCAAGACAATGAACTGACAGTCACATGATACAAATACTCTCAAGACAATGAAACTGATGAAGTCACATGATACAAATACTCTCAAGACAATGGAACTGAGAAGTCACATGATACAAATACTCTCAAGACAATGAAATGCAAGTCACATGATACAAATACTCTCAAGACAATGAAACTGACGAAGTCACATGATACAAATACTCTCAAGACAATGAAACTGATGAAGTCACATGATACAAATACTCCCAAGACAATGAACCT
>JADZMA010002847.1:0-10881 GCA_020796225.1 Arion vulgaris
TAAACCAATCCATCAACTACTAGATTGTGGGATTGAAGATTGGTGGGCAAGAAAATTTAATATAGATGGAGACTGCAGGCCCGCATTCGATATGTTCATCTGATGATCAAAAATGTTTTTCCCTGGAGAATCGCTTATTTCTTTATATGGTACCCAACTCATGGACTCCAACTTTCTCTACATTCCAGCTTCTTTTGTCCTTTCCTTCTCATGCTCTATATTTTATGTGTATATATTAAATGTATATGAGTCATATATTTACTTGATTTTTTTAAATTGTTTCTCTTCTTTTTCCACTTATAGTTTTTCTGTCATTATTTCGATATTCGTTTTTAGTCACATATTTACATTCATTTCTAACCATTGTAATATCTTTGTTAAAGTCTATATGTGGTGTTCTGTGACATTCATCACTTTTGTTGTATCGCTTGTTGATAAAGGCCTTTTTATTCAAACGTTGCTCTGTATTGTCATTGTTTTTGTATTTTGTAAAACTACAGTACTTTTGTTATTTTATGTTTCGCCATTGTGACAAGAAAAGAACAGTACGACAGGTATGGAGATATTGCGAAAGAGATCGGAGTACCTATGGACATGTCCGGAGTGCAATGGAGATATTCCAAACTGAAACTGAAATGTTTTATTATTATGATCAAATCATATAATCTCTATTCTTGTGCAACTAATTTTGCTCACTAGTAATGACTAGATCATTCAATTAAGTGCCATGCCTGGGGCGAGGCGATCAGATCTCTCAACAACTCTCAGATCATGATGGAGTTTATCAGTTCTGAATCTCTCTGTCGACTTACATGTCAGAACATTTCTTCCTCTGCCTTCATCAATCTTTTCTTGCCTGTATTTTATTAGTTGTGGCCAAATGTTATAAACCTTCCCTTAGCATTACAAGGAACATTTTGTTGTATGACAATCACAATGTATGTCCTTTAAAAAACCATCATTTTGGTGTTTTTTTTGCTGTCTGAGATTTTCAGCACTTGTCAGTAAAGTATAAAGCCATATCTCAGTGATTCTATTGATTCTTTGTTCATTGTCCATGATTCACGACTATACAAAAATATTGGTTCAATATAGCACTGGAGTATTATTTCCTGCAGGGTCCTTGGTAGTGAATTACTACTGATATAAGGAATAATATTCCCAGATATTTGAATCGATGGACTTGTTTCAGTGTTGTATTGTTTATTTTGATATTGCATTGGAATTTTGTATGTTTCCTGTTATATGAATAGATAGATCATTGAATTGTTAACCCAGTGTCATTCTGTCTTGTCTGTCTTGATAATTACCTTTATTTACATTTTTGTATGTTGCTGTGTATGGCTTTTCTTTGAATCTTTTCTATGTTTGGCCTCCAGGTAAGTCTGCTGGCGAGGGTAATTCCAAGGAAGATGGGTGTATCTGTTTGGGGTATTGTTTGGTTTTATAAATTTATGAATACTTTGTCCTTGTGTGGGAGAGGGAAAACAGTTACTGTGGTTTTTGTATGGTTAATTTTCAAGCCCCAGCTTCTTGTCCAGCTGTCTACTTTTTCCACTGATTTTTGTAGCAGATGGGATGTTTTTTGGAGTGTTCTACAGCTATCCAGACTGCAAAGTCATCTGCATGTAGGCTGTTTGAGACGTTCTGGGGCAGCATTTAGTGATGTCATTTATGTACATTAGAATAGAGTAGAGTATCACGCTGCCCTGTGGAACTCCTTCCTTTATTTTTTGCATCTTGCTGGGTTGGCTTTCTATTTTTACTCTGGCTGTAATGCTGGGAGAGGAGGTTTGATCCAGGAGAATATGTTGTGGAGACTCCTGTTTGTAGGACTTTCAGCATTAGGCCATCGTGCCATACCATATCAAATGCCCGGGACAGGTCAAAGAATATGGCTGTCACTTTTTCTTTCCTGGAAGGCTGATGTCCTGTGGAGGTAAGCAGTTGGTCCTCTGTGCTTCGCTTTGTCTGTATCCGGTCTAGGGGGGTGAGCAATGAATTAGTTTCAAGGTACCATGTCAGTCTCCTATTTACTAACCTCTTCATCAATTTCCTGCATAGCTGAAAAGGCTGATGGGTCTATAGCTCTTCTACACTTTGTCCTTTCCTGGTTTCAAGATGGGGTAGATGTGGGCCTCCTTCCAGGTTGATGGAACATGACCTGTTTTCCAGCTCTGGTTGAAAATGCTGAGGAGAAACCTTTTGCCAAGAGGACTAAGGTGTTTAAGGAATTCATTGGTAATTCCATCCTCTCCATGTGTCTTTTTCTACTTTAACTTTTTTATTTGGTCTTCTATCTTCTGCAGGGTAAACATCGCTGACATGCATTCTGTTGGGATTGTGGAGTTTAGACTATTCAGTAGTTGCTTTCACCCGAGTGGTTACCGAGCCCAAATTTGGGGTGTAAAGAATAGAACCACTGTTACCTGCCATGCATGTCATAAGAGGCAACTTAGGAGGTTTGGCTGAAATCGGATGCACATGTCCTAAAACATGTACAAGTCTATGCTTAGGGTCTACTAAACCAATGCAACTTTATACACGTTTGGAAAGATCAAACATCACAAAGAGTGATCAAAATTGGTCGTAAGAACTGAACGCAAAGAAAAGGAGAAGAAGTAGTTGCTTGACTGGTTTTTAACTTCCTTTTTCTTGCCTGCTGAATTTGGACTTGACTTTTTGATTGATATGTTCGGGCTAATAGGTCTGTTGATGCTCTGCCGGTGGCAAATCCTGTGTCTGTGTGTAGTACAGTTTTGGTCTGTTCTGTCCTGTCACCATTTAGGTTTTTGTGAGGTTCCATAGTTTTTAGTGTCTTTCTAGATTTAGGAGGCAGTTTTTTCATGCCAACAGTCTCTCATGCTTTTCTTCTTTCTTTGTAAATATTGCCTTCTGCCTTGTGTAGGTAACATTTTCATCTGTGCGGTCTGCTTCCATGTTTTCTCTTTGGATACTGAGTTCAGCGTGAAGCTCTTTCAGTTTAGGGACCAATAGGGCGGTAGTCTTCCTTCTTCCTCTTGGTATACTTATTTTTGCTGCATCTAGAACCCAGTTGTTGAGGGTTTGGAGTTATGGTTTAGTGCTATTTTCTTTATCTTCATGTTCTTTATGTCTTTCTTCTAGGTGTCTATCTCTATCGCTCTTTTGGCCATTTTGATCATTCTTATTGTGATATATAAAAGCCTTTGCCAAGAATGGTTTTTTTACGCACATCTTCAGGAACATTTGAGCTCTGGTGCTTGTCCTTTGCGATGTGTCCGATTTCAACCAGCATTTACTCGTCAGTTTACCTGCAAGGCAGCAGGTTGCTATTTTCTTTAGGTAGCGACCCTTAGAAGATCTACCTTCCCGGTTGTTGAGCGTCATCTGCCCTGTTACCTGTCTTTTTGACTACTTGGTTTGCTCACGTCCAGTTTTGTGTACGGTTTGCTCCACTAGCCTTTGATTGTCCCCAATCTAACTACAAGGCAGTAGTAGTTCCCTCGCAGCTGAAAATGCACTGTATTCAAGCTTCTGCTGGACTTTCCAGTTTTTCTGCACATTTTGGTGGTTCGCCCACCTACACCTGCCACGCCCCCTCGTTGCTCCACCATCATCTTCTTGGTGTGAGGAGAGGATGTTCCAATTTGCTTTCTTGTAGTTCCAGCTGAGGGAGAGTGTTTCCTTTGGGGTGTTCCTCTGTCCTTTCATAGAGATTATTATGGGTTTGTGGTCGCTACTTCCTAGTTGTTTGCACATACTTTGACTTTTTCAACATCCTCAGTCGCTATTGCTAGGTCTGGGTTGCTGGTTGTTCTCCAAGGTCGAGAGTAGTATGAGTGTGGATCATCAGGTTTGTTTAGAATAACAAGACTGTTGTTGATGATGAAGTCTTCTACTTCCTCTCCTTTTACATTTAGGTCAGAGTACACCCATCTTGGAGAATGGCTGTTGAAATCTCCAACTATTATCCAGTTTTCTGTGTCTGGTTGTATGTTGTTTAGGTGGATAAATTGTTTGGTGGTGAATAGATGTTGCAAATTGTGATTTTCTTGTCAGTGGTTGTTAGGCAGATGGTTATCGCCTGTGTTGATTGGGAGCTGATGCGTTCCCAGGCTGAGAACCTGTTTTTGATGGCAGTCATGACACTCCCTTGGGTCGGTCTTCCTTATCTTGCCGGAAGATTTCATAACCTCTTATGGAGAATCTGTGTGTGCTGGTAAGATGTGTTTCTTGGATGCAGCACACATCGATGTCATGCTCCTTCAGGAAGTTTTGCAGCTGTATTTTCTTATTTCCGATGCATTCCACTGCATTATTTTTAAATTTTGACACGTATGTTTACTCTCATCTTCTCTGGTCGATCTGAGAGAGTGAGGAATTGTGGTTGCTGTGCTTGATGGATGGGGCCCGTGTTGAACCTACTTGGCTTCGACCTGTAAAATGACACCGCATCGAGTAGTGTTTGTTGCATAGCTTCGGTTCTAGTGCATTTTTATTCCTGTACCGCTTGGGCATGCATCTTTCCGATTTCGACGGTAGAGGTTTCATTTCTGGAATCCTCCTACCATATGCAGATTACTGTTCTAGGCTTATGGGTTTTACCTAACCCGGACTGCCATATTTAAACATAACAAAAGCGGCGATCAGTAGCGATCACAATTCTGATTGGTCACCATCGATTTCTGCATCTCTTAACTACACCACAAAACATTTCCATGAATAACACAATATATCTTGTCTCGAATAAAGGAAAAGTAGGAATCTAAGCCACAGAAGCAAAATGAAAGGATCAAATTTATTGCTGATGCTAACTGATACGCTCACTCAGCCATTTCTAAACCTTAGGCGTTCAATTTCAGCTAACTTCCAGTAATAGATATTTACTTTTTCAGCAATAAAACTGTTACTAGAAGAACAGCTACAAGAACACATTAACAGACTCCAGTTAGCATGTAACTAATACAACATGAGAATAAACATCGACAAAACAGAAGTAATGACATTGCCAGAGAGGAAAGCATACTAATATCTCCATTGACAATCGCCCACTAAATCAAGTAAAAGACTTCACATACCTGGGGAGCATTTTTTCAGCAAACGAAGAATAACTAATGAAATTCAACACAGATGCAACAAAGCAAATCAAATGATAGGCAAATGGCGCCAATTTTAAGATGAAAACACTCACCATGAACACAAAAGAGCAATGTTCAATACAATCTTTCTCCCCACATTATGTTACCAGTGCCAAACCTGGACGCTGACAACAAACGATAGAAGAAAACTAGTCACAACAGAGATGAAGTGTCTCACGAGAATGCTGGTGTAACAAGAAGAGACCAGTTGAGAAATGAAGACATCAGGAAAAAGGTGGGTACAACATCAGTACTAGACTTAAATGGTTCAGGCACGTAAGCAGATTACCATCAGACAGTGCACCTCAAAGAGCAATGCTGCTCCGATACAATGGGTACAAAGCAAAAGGCCGCACGCAAAGATGGACCTCAGAGATAACAGAGGCAACGATAGAGACTATCTACGGCAAGTCATACTAGAACCGTTTAGAAATCTCTTCCTGACCTGACGCTGTGAGGCAAACAGGATTGGAGAAAGAAAGACTGTTTCATTTGAATGTATGTAGCAAGTGCAGGTACATGTCGGACTGCCTTATACTTTCTGACAGGTGTTGCCTATGGGAGATTCTGAACATTATTTTATAAGATTACATTACTGAAATATACAGCGATATTATATCTGATGTGTTTTTTTATATGTGTAGATTACCAGCAGTCACTAATCTCAAGGTTATGAACATCTTCGACTTCAATCATCGCAAATGCTGCCCCCTCAATTACTCCTTTAGTGAGTGTGAGTACTCTGCCTGCAAATTTACAGATAATTCTGCACAGGCTGATCTAGTTATGATCAATGGAGCGCGCCTGAAAGGTTTAATATTGCCTCCTAGACCTTTGGGACAAATGTAAGGTATTGTGTGTGTATCAACCCTGCTAGTACTAACTTATTGATGTATGTCCTAGTATGAAGTGTAGTACAAAAGTTTGTGATTGACTTTCTGCTTTTCTCTTGATATCTTACATCTCTGTCTGTGCCCTTCTACCTGCTCTCTCTCTTGATATCTTACATTCTCTTGTCTGTGCCCTTCTACCTGCTCTCTTCTCTTGATATCTTACATTCTCTTGTCTGTGCCCTTCTACCTGCCTCTCTCTTGATATCTTACATTCTCTTGTCTGTGCCCTTCTACCTGCTCTCTTCTCTTGATATCTTACATTCTTCTGTCTGTGCCCTTCTACCTGCTCTCTTCTCTTGATATCTTACATTCTCTTGTCTGTGCCCTTCTACCTGCTCTTTTCTCTTATATCTTACATTATCTTGTCTGTGCCCTTCTACCTGCTCTCTTCTCTTGATATCTTACATTCTCTTGTCTGTCCCCTTCTACCTGCTCTCTCCTTGATATCTTACATTCTCTTGTCTGTGCCCTTCTACCTGCTCTCTTCTCTTGATATCTTACATTATCTTGTCTGTGCCCTTCTACCTACTCTCTTTTGATATCTTACATTCTTCTGTCTGTGGCCTTCTACCTGCTCTCTCTCTTGATATCTTACATTCTCTTGTCTGTGCCCTTCTACCTGCACTCTTATCTTGATATCTTACATTCTCTTGTCTGTGCCCTTCTACCTGCTCTCTTCTCTTGATATCTTACATTCTTCTGTCTGTGCCCTTCTACCTGCTCTCTTCTTGATATCTTACATTCTCTTGTCTGTGCCCTTCACCTGCTCTCTTTTGATATCTTACATTCCCTTCTTGTCTGTCCCTTCTACCTGCTCTCTTCTCTGATATCTACATTCTTCTGTCTGTGCCCTTCTACCTGCTCTCTTCTTTTGATATCTTACATTCTCTTGTCTGTGCCCTTCACCTGCTCTCTTTGATATCTTACATTCTCTTGTCTGTGCCCTTCTACCTGCTCTCTTTTGATATCTTACATTCTCTTGTCTGTGCCCTTCTACCGCTTCTCTTTGATATCTTATATTCTCTTGTCTGTGCCCTTCTACCTGCTCTCTACTCTTGATATCTTACATTCTCTTGTCTGTGCCCTTCTACCTGCTCTCTTCTTTTGATATCTTTTTTTCTTGTCTGATCCAGAAGCACTTGTGCTTCAGCTCTTCGCCCATGCCATGGACGCTCTAACCCTTCGGTTTGGTGCCATGAACTGTAATCTGAAAACCTGTGGCTTTTCTGCCAGCCCGCAGAATTGAACTGCGCTTACAGGGGGCTTGTCACCCGTCGTCCAACGCGCTGCAAACACGCTGGGCAGGTGGCCTCTTGATATTTTTTATTCTCTTGTCTGTACCCTTCTGCCTGTGATTCTCTTCCTACAGCCCTCTCATCTCCTCTCTTTCTTGCTTCTAACATCTACATTCTCATACATTTTTGCCCCAGATGGCTTATGTACACCAAAGAGCCTCCAACTTTCAAGCGATTTAAATCTCTTGGACGGAGGGATTTCTATAATCAGGTCAATTGGACAAGATGTATATTTCGAGATTCAACATTCAGGGGTCATTATGGGTCATTGGAGAGTAGAGCACCTCCTCCTAACAAGGATTATGGTATGCCTGAACTGCAGTTGTTTAACTAGAATGAAATGTCATCTCATTTTAAATTCATGTGTCATATTGTATTTTTCCTGTTCAGGGTCGTATCTAATCTGACTGAAATTGCAGGGATGACCATGTTAATCAGGTAGACAGGGTCTTGTAACGCCAAGAGAAGAATTCCACATGCAACATTCAGACATCTTAGAAACTGACCCAGAAATGTGGGAAGACATAACACTAGAGCCATGGACATGCTACCAAAACATGGCCCAAATACACCTAGAAGTCCCAGGAATAACCTTGTAAAAAAAATATAAACAGAGCAAAGAGCCATGTCACTCCTAATGCTATAAGAGCAATATCCCACCATCATATGGACATGCGTGTTCAGAGATGACTCAGCTGCAGAGGCTATCTGAAAGGAAGGCAACAGAATCTACATAACGCACTCTCTGGCAGTAGGAGAAAAATGCACCAACTTTAGAGCAGAGGCAACAGCCCTCCTTGCAGTAGGAGAAACATGCACCAACTTTAGAGCAGAGACAACAGCCCTCCTTGCAGTCGTACAGATTCTCAACAACCAGCAGGTGACAGCAACAATTATTGCTGTCTTTAGCGACTCAAGATCCATTCTCCAGGCCATCTCATGTCCCAAACAAGACAAGCTCATCCGGCAATATTCATTTCATAAGGCAAAATCAGCTTGCTGTCAAAGAACTAGGCTTTACAAATTTGTACTCGCCTCTGACAGTGAAACAAAATGATGATCATCTGTCAGTTTGCAATGATCTTCTTGAGAAAGTCAAAAACTATCCCAACTCCTTGACCTCAATTATCACTGGTGATGAAAGGCTGGGTGTACAACGCATATGACCCAGAAAAAACAAATGCCCTAGTGGCAAACGGCATCATTCCTGACCAAAGATCGCATGACAAATCAATTCCATTGTCAAGATCATGTTGAATGTGTTCTTGAACAATGATGGGCTGGTTTTTCACGAGTATGACCATGGATGTCAGGTTACAAATGCTGAATTTTACAAAATAATCTGCAAACGCTCCAGAGCTGTGTGCTCAGACATCGTACTGAGAGAAGGCAAACAGGCGATAGCGAGTACAAAGTGTTTTCATTCTGCAATACCTCCGCAGCTGTGTGCTCAGACATCGTACTGAGAAAAGGCAAACAGGCGATAGCAAGTACAAAGTGTTTTCCATTTATGTTTCTTCCCTAGCCAGGCAGCTATGGGGAATGTGCTATTATATTTCTCCCATAGTAATTCTTCAGTTGTAATTCTGCTACTGAAATTTTAATATGAGATCTTCATTGTAATTCTTCTACTGAAATTTTAATATGAGATCTTCATTGTAATTCTTCTACTGAAATTTGTATATGAGATCTTCAGTTGTAATTCTTCTACTGAAATTTGTATATGAGATCTTCATTGTAATTCTTCTACTGAAATTTGTATATGAGATCTTCATTGTAATTCTTCTACTGAAATTTGTATATGACGCTTCAGTTGTAATTCTTCACTGAAATATACTTCTTCACGTTAATTCTTCCACTATACCTCTTCCACTGAAATTTTTCCAGTGTAATTCTTCCACTAAACTTAGATAGTTAGTTAGTTCCTTTTGTGCCAATGCGGCACATAGGGCAGAGGTTTTAGAGCTCATGTGATGTGGTTCGTTGCAGCATTTGGGAGATCTTGTATGGTTTTACATCCCAATAGTTTACTTTCTTGTAGGATTGTTCTTCGTAGGGTGGTCTTAGGTCTTCCACTGTTTCTTTTCCCATCTGGTGACCACATAAAGACTTGTCGATTTAGTCTCTTTTCATCTGCTCTAAGAACATGACCTAAATATTTCCATCTTCGTTTCCTTATAATATTTGATACGGTTGTTGCTGTGTTCTATCTCATCATGTTGTTAGAAACAAATCACTCCATTTTACTTTAGTAATTTTCTGAGACATTTTTGTCAAAGCTGTCCGTTCTTATCAATTTTGTTTGTTGATTTCCAATTCACAACCATAGATCAGTACAGGAATCACACATGACCTAAACAATTTAACTTTTGTACATATCCTAAGGTCGTGTTTAGATTGCCAGATATTTGTTTGTCTTCTTCTTCGAACGCTCCATATCAACCACTTGTCAACTAAGCTGTGTGATTTGTATGTGATCTGAGCCTAAGAGCGATTAGTACAGCTAGTTATGCACCTACAAGGCCAGCACATCCAATTTCTGATCTGCTTTTATTTACTAAGGTAGCATCCTAGGCCTACATCAGTTGCCTCTTACGGCATGCATTGTAGGTTGCAGTGGTACTATTCTTTGCTTCTCTTGCGGGCCCCAGTACCACACAGGTGACGCCTCTCCATGAAAATGCTGCAGAATAGTTTGCCAGGTGTTGATAGCAGAGTTATTCTGCGCCAGTTGTTGCAATTTGATAAATCTCCTATCCACCACTAAACTACTTTACTTGTAATTCTTCCACTGACAAATAGTTCTCATTGTTATATATGACCAGATGAGGTTTTTGCTCAGAAAAGATATCAAGCTGCATTGTTCGTATCCCACTGTAACAGTCCATCACGAAGAGATGAATATGTGAAACGAATGAGATCAGAGATTGATGTTGACATTTTTGGTAACATGGAAACAAAACATGTGGACATCACGGACTCAGATTAAATTTGTATGGTTCTAAGGACCCATGTCTTCAGCAAGTGTCCATGGATTATAAGTAAGTATGTTTCTTACTGGCTCATCATTATCATCAAATAGCTGCACCCAACAGTCCTTCGGAATTTCTCTCTCTCATAGGCCAGGTGTCCCGCCTCTGCAGCCATCATGTTCAAACCATCAGTTTCATCCTGAATCCATCTTCTCCGTGGTCTTCTTCTCTTTGCCTGTATGCTTCCTTCCATGATGGTCTTCTCCAACCCTTTGTGTCTTTTTTATGTCCAAAATACTGCAATTTTCTCTTTCTTATTTGTAGCATCGGCCAGTTTCTTTGATTTTGAGTTCTTTCTGAATAGATCTATTTGTTCTCTGTCCAAGATATACGAAGGACTCTTCTGTAACACTTATATTCAAAAGCACATATATGTTTTTCCACTGCCTTATTAAATGTCCATGCTTCACACCCATACGTGCCACTGGGAATATGCATGCTCTTAGTATTCTGATCTTTGTTTTCTTATCAGTTCCGCTCCATACTGTTTTTAGTTGTTTGTTTTTTTGTAAAGCCATGTTTGCTTCTTTAATTTCTTTTC
>JADZMA010002848.1:0-10881 GCA_020796225.1 Arion vulgaris
GCTTTGTTCTCCCCGTTTCAGTGTATGTTATCTATAGCTTTGTTCTTCTTTGTTTGCGTATTTATCTATTTTTTGTTCTGCTTTTGTTTCAGCGTATGTTATCTATAGCTTTGTTCTACTCTCGTTTCAGTGTATGTTATTTATAGCTTTGTTCTTCTCTTGTTTCAGCGTATGTCATCTATAGTTGTGTTCTGCTCTTGTTTCAGCGTATGTCTTATTTTTGTGTTCTACATTTATTTAAGCTAGTATCATTTATAGGTGTGTTTGCATGTTTTTGCGAAGCCATCTATAGTTGTTTTTAAAGCGTTGCCATCTATATTATTTTTGACTTGTTTGCGATTTTTTTTAAAACAAATCTGTGTCGTGAATAAAAACCCAAGAAATATCGATATCGTATATACTATATTTGGAAATTGTATTGTATAAATTATATTTTGGGACAATATCGATCTCATATATACTATATTTGGAAATATCGATCTCTATATCTATATTTTGGGACAATATCGATCTCATATATACTATATTTTGGGACAATATCAATCTCCTTTATACTATCTATTGGACAATATCAATCTCCTTTATACTATTTTTGGGACAATATCGATCCCTATATACTATCTAAGGGACAATATCGATATTTTTAAAAATGTGATGGACATCACTTATATGATCTAAGTTGTGATGAAGTATACATGCACTTTCTTCTTTGTATCCCCAACAAACAAGTTATATAAATTTCCCCAATTGGCAGCAACCCGAAATATACAACACATTATTATCGATCCGCATTTTAAAGTTTATAATGACAACTCGGGGAAATCTAGAAACGGAAGTGATAACAAAGATTTTAAAGACATATATAAACGGTTGTATTCCATAAGTTTTACTAAAGTCCATATTTAATGTTTTGCCGAAGAAATCAGAGCAGTGGAATGTAAAATCAAAACTATCAGTCTATGAGTCATATGACAAAGTTTCTACTGAGGATACTGATGAAAGGATGAGAAGCAGAATAAGACCAGAAATCAGTGATGAGCAGTGTGGATTTGTTGAAGGCGGGGGCACTAGCAACTATATATATATCCTAAGAACACTAATAGAAAGATCAAAGAAGAAAAAACAGATCTATACTTGTGCTTTACAGACTACCAAGGCGCGAAAAGACACCATCGAATTTTCCAAAATGAGGGGTTTAAACATGAAAAGATCAAGAATCATTCAGAAATATATTGGCAGCAAACAGCAGCTATAAGAATAACAAAAAGTTTGGAACTTTCCGAAGATCAAGGTGTTAGACAAGGATGCGTATTATCCCCAGCCCTTTATAACTGTATTGTAAATGCATTTTTTAGTCTAAAAAAGATTTTCCGGGAATAGTTGGGGCTATCATAAATAACCTGAGATAACCTGATGATACTGTCTTAATAGCAAGAAATGAAATGGAGCTACAAAAATTAGTTGATAAGGTTGTGAAAAAAGTAACAGCAAAGGACACAGTTTGAATAATGATTTTAAAAAAAGCAGATTTTCCCAAAAATGTACCATAAAGAAAGGGGACTGATCTAAGACAAGTCAGAATTTTAAATACCTCGGAGTCCGGGTAACATCAGATGGCAGATCCCGATAAAAATAAAACAGAATAGGACAAGAAAAAACATCATTCCTGAAAATGAAAGCATTATCTCAACACGCCCTTTGTCAACCCCGATCAGAATGCAGTTATTCAGTGCTAAAAGAACCAATACTGACATATTGAAAAATCTCTGAGGCCCACAGAAATGTGTTTTATAGAAGAATAGAGAATCCCAGGGACTCAAAATGACTAATGTTAAGGTGCTGAATAAATCAAGACACAGAGAAAGCTATCATCAATATAAGAAATAGGCAGCATATTTTCGGGCGTGATGAGGAAGGGAGGTTTAGAACACATTGTGACAACCGGTAAAATCGTGGTAGAAAAAGGGGAAGATAGAGAAAAATGTTGGATGGCTTGACATCTGGCGCGGTAGAGCGTCAACATCGAGTTGATAGAAAACCCCAACGACAGAGATTTATGGAGATCCTTGATCGCATACGTCAGCCGGCACGGCACCTGATGGTGATATTGACAAGGGGACGACAAATGATGTGTATGACAAAATATCAGCAGTATCCGCTGTAATAAAATGTTGTATCATCTTAGACACAATTTTAATTTATTCCCGACAATTAGCTAATTTTTTTCTTAAAAAACAACACGTATGATATCGGTCTTACACCGGCACAGGGACGATGTATGATATATAACTATAGTAGCTGACGACCAGTTTTCTATCACAAAATACACAAAACGTGTGGTAATTTAAAAAAACAGCGAAGATTAAAACCTTATCTCAATACACTGAAAACGAAGATATTTGAAACCGATAAAATCGATGCCCAAAAACATCAAAGAGTCTACAACTTTGAACCCCTTTTGGCTATTGCTGGCAATAAGGGAATGCTAAAAAAGAAATTAAATGAAGGCTGAGCATTGCTTTGAAAAAACTAAAAAACTAACTAACCAATGAAAGGCAATTGACACAAGAACAAAAATCAGGTGGTTAATAGCCTGCGTGTTTCCCTTTGCAACATATGGATGTGGACATGGGCTATTGACAAAACGGTGTGAAAATCATTAATGTCTTTAAATTTGCCTTCCTGCCGAGCATGTTCGTAGCGCTTGGACGACGGGGGGCAAGTCCCATGATGCGGTTCAATTCCGCGTGCTGGCAGAAAAGCCCATGTTTTCCAGATTTATGGGCTTGTGGCACCGAACCGAAGGTTTAAGATTCCATGAAACCAGCCCAAGGTTGAAAGCCGTGCTACTGGGTGGAAAAAAAAAAACAAAATGTCTTTTAAAGCAAATGCTACATAAAATTGAAAATCACGGACAGAGAAAAACAATGTTTGTGTTCTGCAACAATTTATATTAACGGGGTTGACTATTAATTAACATAACATCAAGAACAATTAAATATTTCGGAAAATCAATCGAATGTTGCTTACTGAAACAATTACTTGGAGGGGAAAAGTGCATGGAAGAAGAAGAGACAAGACATAGAAGATGCTGGGGGCACGATGTAATTGACTATCTGAGAATGAGTGCTGTTGACGCCGGTCAACCTATATAGAACAGAGAGTTTTGTCAGGACTGCCGTCATGGAGACAAGTTCCTAAAGAAACAAGATATTTGATAATGATGACGAACTATTCATTAACACACAACTAACGATTATCGCTGGTTGGTAATAGCTGATACATTGATACACAGACATCAATAATTTGTTTTGTAAATGATACAGCTGGAACTGATGAAACGTTTTTTTCAAATACATTATTCAACACTAATTAATAGCAGCCCTTATCATTTTTTTAGAGAAATTGCATTCATATCATTCATCTCAGCGAATAATGTTTTAATTATTTTAAATTAGATACATTAAATGTTTTTTTTAAAATAACCATATTGGCACCCGGACCCAAAAAACCCGTTTTTTCACGGTATACTGTTAGGACAGTCTCCGTTCAATTCATCACTGTCCATTGACATCTGCCTTTTTACATCCCGACCCAAACCAGGCATTGTTCATGAAGTGTGACCTAAACAAAAGTATTGTACTGTATATACAATATAAAGGACACTTTTAATTACCCAAAGTTCAGTCTTCTGTCAGCACAATGTCATCTTTAGTTAAATATGCCTGAGTATGGGGTGTGTGTAATTTGGTTGTCTTTTGGGGGGGGCTGTAAAAAAAGGGTTTTTTTATTTTACATGGAAGTGTTTTGTCTGTAAAAAAATGTAACAACAGATATCATGTAGAAAAGTTTATTTTCAGGAATTATTAATTAGAACGCAGTCAGTATATATTTTAAATTTTCTTAACCAACAGACAGTCGCGAAGAGACAGAAGAATATCCCCCTTTTCCATCTTCAACTCCCCAATCGTTTCTGTTGATGTTAGCATGTCACCCCCTTACTGTAAATATCCGCATGCCCAGTTCGGTATATCCAATAAGTCCTTAATTAGTGACGCCTATAGACCACATCAACTCATACCGAAACCTGTCTTTCTAAATCTTGTGAAGCATCGACTGAGAGTGAAATACAACAACCCCATAAATGAAGTACAGATAGTCAATGGGTGCAGCAGTAACGGCCTCAACCTCCCTCATCACTAAAAATATCGTTCGCAACAACCCCAACATGCGCATTAGCCAAAAACCCCATCCCGCTCCACGATGAACTGACCCATCGGTACATCAACAACATCATCATCCCTTTTTTATCTACTATCAACTGCTTAACTGCGAAATCAGCCTTCATATTGCCACAATCTCTACATTCTCTTCCAAAGTAATGATGCGTTGAATATTGGTCATGCACCATCTGTTGGGATACATTCCTCCCATTTTGGTACGGTCGCACCCGTGGTCTATGGCTAATTGTTCTCTCAGCCTGTCCATCCCGACCCCTGATGTCTGTCCAACATCAATATGATATATAATAATTTATATATATATTAGCTGTCCCCTGCCGCGTTCTACGCCCCCCAAAAAAATTGAATTTAAAGAAACTCAGTACAACAATATTTAATAATTTTGGATCATTGCCCTTTTGTTCTTTTTCATGGAAAAAAATACAATTTAACGTTTTTTTTTAATTCTGTTTATTAAAGTGCTCTTTGATATACAATATTTTTTTGTTTTTCCATCTGGTGCATCCCGAATAAATCAAAAGGGTTTTTTCCGACGCGTGAACAGGCCACAATATTCCATGTAAAAGCATTGATTTTCCAAATGTAGTCCCCCCTTGTATGATTTACTTGTGATTTGTTGATGGTCATTGCAAGGCGAGTTCCCGGAAACTGAAATTTAATTCGAATGGCATGTCTTTGGAATCATTGGAATGCGAAAATGTTATCTTTTCCTTTAAATTTTACATTTAAAATGGTCCCTTCGATGATATTGTTCATCATATTTTCCCCCAAAAAGCCTGGTACCGTTGAAAAGTTGTGGGGGATTGATGTTTCAGAGAAGAATGATCGGCACCCCAAATTTTTCAATGTTAAAACGTGGTGGCATCCCGGAAAAATCAGTGAATTCAGAATTCAGTTGGATAATTGCCCTTGTCTTGTTCATTACAGTATCGATGGACTTATACTTTGTCACTTTGCCTGGTTTTTTTTAAATGTCAAATTCTGGCATATACATCCTTGTTTTTGCTGCTAATATTCCCGTGCACTGACCCCCTGATGATTTTTAATTATGTGCAATTTTAAAAACTTTTGAATCAATTCGTCTGTGGCCCTATGATTTACAGAAGTTTGTTGGCAATGTGATACATCGTGTGGAATCATAGCATATAACGTGCAATTAATTTTATTCCCAATACCCAACAATTGTTTTGCAAACATTAGCGGTTTCATCATGTTGTAGTTGTATCCCATATTGGTCTTCAAAGTCAATTTCTTTTGTGCCCCATAAAATAATTTCGGGCATGCATTAAGTTCATCGCGGGTGTTGATCTTGGTAAAACTGGTAGAGTTTCTAAATCGCCAGACAAAAAAATAGTGCGCCCCCAAAAGGCGGTCATTTCCCTCAAATCTTTTATTTACGATGAAGCGCTTATAATGTTTTTTGTGCGCCATATACATTCACCCCCATATAATGAGTTGACATAATTGGGTACTTTACCCATTGCAAAATTTTTTGTTGATTTGCATGTTGGTGTCTCAGTGATTTGCATTTTCCGACAATTTTAGCGCAAATCCTGTTCGGCCCCATCTAAAAAAGTTGCCTCAATTCTAAAAGATGCGATTGCCAGTGCAATATTTTTTCGTGATTGCATGGTTGCCAAAATAAGTAAATGAGAAAAGTTGTCCTGGCCCCCGGGCGCATTTTAAAATCAATCCACCGTTTTGGCTTGTAATTGCATGCATAATTCTGTCATTTTAGGGTTGTTCTGGAATATATTTTGGAAGATTAATTTGAACAAATGTACTCAATTCGTTGATACCCAAAGTATGTTTCTCGTTCAACTCAAAATTTGAAAAGGTTGTTTGCAGATCGTTCTGGCGCAGCCTTTCCCCAATGCACCAGTGCTTTATTAGTGATTGAAACATATGTCCTCAATCGAAACCAATGCCTCTTATATACGTTTGGTGTGAATTGAATGTCGGATTTTGATTCTCGTACGCAACATAGGATGTCTTCACTCATGTATCGTATTTTCCCAAAGTTCTTTTGGATTGGATGGGAAGCACGTTGTTAATATTACAAAAAAATAATGTGCATATTTGCTTGGTCTGGGTTTGGATGCATCAGAGAGTGAAGTGTCCCAATGTGCATAGTTTTCAAAAAGATTTAATTTTTGGGAAACTACGATAAGTAGCATACGTGACCTTAACTTTCTCAATTCTTGGAAGGATGTTGGTCACGTTTGTTGATTAACAGTAATCGCAATAAAAAAATTCTCATTGTTTGGATGAAAAGTGTACAAACGGCCCAACGCGTTGGTCGAATATAAATTGGAATGTCCTTCAACTGCTTTACCTTGTTTGCGACGTTGAAACTTTTTTCCCGCTGCATTCCTGTTAGTATGTTGGCAGTTCAGGTAAATACGTCTGTGCAAATATATCATCTCTAAAAATGAGAAAAATGCAGTTAACGTTGTTGGCGATGGTGACAATGCTCGTGCATGTGCATTTTCTGTTGTGAAGTACACGCGATGTCCATTTTCAAGGTGCACTACCAAATAAACAACTGTTGGATGTCGTTCATGGATTGGAAATGATAAAATGCGCCATACGTTCATTGCTACTAATTGGCGTCCCAGTTATTGCTCAATTTCATCGATGGATGCGTTTATTTGCCACTCCAAAACGACATATTGCTTCCTTTTTTGACATATTTGCAAATGCGATCGTTTTACCGTTTCAATACTCGATCGAAGTACTTGATCGAGACAAACGATGATGAACAACGAATGTCAGGATTTTTATTAAAACTGTAAAAACGCATAATCTATCCATTTTTTCCCAAAAACCACATTTGGATGAAGACTGTAATCTTTGTATTGTAATGGAATGCACCTAATTTAAATCGCGTGCAGTTTATCTGGATAAGTAGTGCGTATCTGAACGGTTTGCAGACTTGCTTCCCGTTGCTCGTTTTTTCAGCTGAACGGACTTGAGCATGCGACTCGATTGGGTTTCCCATTCTTGCTTCCCTTGCTCTTTGTTTCGGACAACAGGCTTCCCGTGCGTACTCGAACATTTTGCTCTTGCTTCCCGTTGCTCATCTGTTTTAAGCTATAATGTCTTTCTCTTTCTGCTCTAGGGGTAGATGGGCCAATCTTTTTGTTTGGGAGGCATAATTGCAAATGTGTGGACAATTTGAAGGCGTAGGAAATAACTGCAGCTTGTTCTCTTCCCCGGGAAATTTAAAAATCCTGTTGATGTTTCGCTGGAATAAATAAAAAAATTGCATTTGATTAAATTATATTAGGGAAAAGCATGCTCGCTTAAAAAAGTTTTGAAAAAAAGGGGAAAAATTTTGAATCATTTGTCAAACTACTCACTACTCGCGCCACCTATTGCGAAATGGGTGTACTAATTTAGAATTCCCGCCGCTATGCGGTCAATGGTATGGATTGATTTACAAAATAATAAATGATCACCCCTTTCTGTCATTTAAACTAATTTGGTAATATTCTCTATAACTTTTCCTCAGGTAAACGTTGATTGCAAAATAACCATCTTGCCCTATTGTTTTCCTTGTCATCGCAATGCCCAAAGCTTCCCTCAAATGAACGTATTCCTCTGATCGTAGTTTTGTTTGGTTTAATTGAATATAGAGCAATTTTTGCCAACATGCTAAAAACATTGATGGAATTTGGATAACAAAAAAAGGGCTTGCGGGATCTTGATCATGATTAAAAAAGGGAGAAACAAACCTGGATTGCGTATTTTAAATTCAGCTTGTTTGAAAAATTGACTTGAATCATACGTCATCGAAACTTTTATATACCTACATACCGTAGACTTCCCCGGGAAAAAACTCTCGATACATATTGCGTTTTGCATTTTTTTTTGATTTTCTCAAAATTGTCAGTCTACCTATTTTAAACTTTATAGGTAGCATCCCCAAACAAAACAAACATAAACAAACATATCCTGTAAATTTCAGCTAAATTTGATGTGCATATATTAATACTCACAAAGACTTCCGGAAACGTTAATGGAATTTGGTTAGAAACTCTCGTGAAATGAGCGTGTTATTATTTTTTTGATTTTTTTTTAAAATGCTTCAACGCACCTATTTAAATTGCAGGTATCATCACATCAAAAAAATATATCCTGTAAATTTAGCTAAATCTTTTTGTATTTCCGGTCTACAGGTAACAAACAAACACACAAACAATCTTTTTATATATATATATATATATATATATATATATATATATATATATATATATATATATATATATATATATATATATATATATATATATATATATATATATAAAGAACCTCTCGCCACGTCTCGTCCCACTGAAAACCAGTGGAAGAACTAAGGTTTCCCCAAAAAAACAATGTTCTACGTGTGTTGATTATTTCATAAATTATGTGTTCGTAGTTATTACTTTTAGCGAGAAACTGATGAGATTTCAAGTTGAATATATACCCCATTATCCCATATCTGAAATTCAGCAATTTCCCTCCATAATTAGTATACTTCCCGCATTTCCAGAACACTCATTTTAGGTCAGTAAATAGGTCTTTTAGACCATCTGTAAACATAGCGACCAATGATCTCTGTCTCGACTGGTTATTAATCACAGACAACAATGTGACTTTTCATTTATTCAGTAGGGGAAAAAATGATGCGGCAAGCCAGTGCAAAATTAAAAGGTGTTATTGTGTCTAAAATGGTCGGGTGGTAGCTACCGAATGCAATATAAAAATATAAGAAAATAGTGTAACTATTTAACTAACCTTTATAGAAGCCTTTATAGAATCGACGTTCTATCAATATACATGTGTAATGATATTCACGTTCTGTTTATAGAATCGTCGTTCTATCAATATACATTTTAATGATATTCTCGTTCTAGTTTATAGAATCTCGTTCTATCAATATACATGTGTAATGATATTCTACGTTCTAGTTTATAGAATCGTCGTTCTATCAATATACATTTGTAATGATATTCTACGTTCTAGTTTATAGAATCGTCGTTCTATCAATATACATTTGTAATGATATTCTACGTTCTAGTTTATAGAATCGTCGTTCTATCAATATACATTTGTAATGATATTCTACGTTCTAGTTTATAGAATCGTCGTTCTATCAATATACATTTGTAATGATATTCTACGTTCTAGTTTATAGAATCGTCGTTCTATCAATATACTTTTGTAATATTTTTACGTTCTAGTTTATAGAATCGTCGTTCTATCAATATACATTTGTAATGATATTCTACGTTCTAGTTTATAGAATCGTCGTTCTATCAATATACATTTGTAATGATATTCTACGTTCTAGTTTATAGAATCGTCGTTCTATCAATATACATTTGTAATGATATTCTACGTTCTAGAAAGGTGGGGGGGATATACATTTGTAATGACATTCTACGTTCTAGAAAGGTGGGGGTCATTTTGGATTAGATAAACAATAGTAAATACTAAAATATAGCCTATGCCATACCATAATTTAACCAAAAATGTTGTCTCGTCCCCCCAACAAAAGTCATCATGTATCGCTACAGTATAAATATATATATATATATATATATATATATATATATATATATATATATATATATATATATATACAAACATATGTCAATCGACTGCCCGAAGAAGGGAAAAGGCAGCTAAGACTGGAAACAGTAAAATGCTATACAACACACTTAAACAACTTACTGGAACTTTTGTTTCAAAGGGTGGCCCAATCAAGAGTAAAGATGGTAGGCTCTATTATCAGATCCGAGCAGAAAGAAAGATGGGCAGATATTTTGAAGAAATATTAAATAGACCTGATCCACCAGTACTACTCAAGTTTGACGAAGAGGCAAAACAGCTCCTACCAATTAACGAGAAATGATAAATGTAGCTGAGGTCAAGGAGCAATCAATTCCTTGATAAACAATAAGGCAACGGGTGATGACAACATTACTGCAGAAATGCTCAAAGCGGCTGATGATACAACTATTAGCCAGGTGCAAGAACTATTTAATAAAGTATGGCAAGAAGAAACTGTCCCAGATCAATGGAAGAAGTGAATAATTGTTAAGGGTAGACAGGACAAACAGTTGCTATTCCTTATTTCTCCCGTCAAATGAGATATTGTTTTATCAGGTAGTACTAGGGACAGTCTGGTATGAAATATTATATAACTTTTAATTTAATTACTTGTCAGTTTTCCATGGAAATGGCGGCCTGTTGGATTATAAAAAAAGCCGTAAAGTAGGTATACTAACAACTAGTTCATATTTTTATTTTTTTAATTGAAATACTTACATAAGCCATAGTTCTAGGCGCTAGAAACTTTAATTTTTCTGGGACAGATAATAAGCAATAGACATGAAACGAATAAAACATATACAAATTTTACCCCAAAAATAGGAACCTATGGTTACTGAAAATATTGTGTTTAAAATATATTTCCAAACCTTGTATTCTATATCTTGCCCTCAGTATTGACAGATCTATATGTATGCCAAATTTCAAATTGATATATTAAATGGTTACTGAGATTAACCTACTGAACACTTCTAAATGTGAAAAAACAATTGTGACAAAACTACAATTTAAAATATTGTTGGTGAAATTTTAAAAAACTTTA
>JADZMA010002849.1:0-10879 GCA_020796225.1 Arion vulgaris
AAATCAGGGGGAGACTATTTTCTTTTGGGGGTGATTTTAATGCACATTTAGGTTCTGATAGGACAGGAGTTGAGACATATCTAGGTCATGGAGAACACTAGTCAGAAAAATGGAAAACCATAAGACTTCTGGAATTTGTAAGCGACCTAATTATTACCAACTCACAATTTCAACCGCAATCACCATTTATACTTGTACAAATGGAACAACTTAGACTGCAAGAGCCAAATAGATTTCATTCTAGTCAAAGATCAAAGAAGGTCAGTGGTAGGCGCTGGAACTATACCAAATTTATGCATAGACACGGACCACAAGCGGATTATGACTATCAGAACAACACAAGAAGAGTACCAGGGGGAAACCCACACAACTACAAAGAAATAATCAAAATCAATAAATTAACAGATGTCAACACACAAGAGTCATATCTACAAAGAGTCACAGATAATTTTGTTAAACTAACTGAAGAAAGCAAGTCAGTAGAAGAAGAATGGAAGTATTTAAGAGAACTTTATTAGAAGCAGCCAAAGAAACATGTGGAACAGCAAAATACAAGGTACCCGCCCAAAAAAGCACAACTTGGTGGAATGAGAATAAAACAAAGGGGTAAAGGAAAAAAAACACAGATACAACTTATGGGAAAAAAACAAACATCAAAACGACCTCACTGAGTATAGAACAGCTGGAAAACAAGCCAAGGAGATAATAAAGAAGTCTAAAATACAAGCATGGCAAGATTATGGCAAAACATTAAATTCAGACTACAAAAATTCAACAAGACATTTTACAAGAAAATTAAAGCTATGCGGGAAAGAAAAGAACAATATGACCCAACTGAAATTATTAACGATGAAAACGGCCAAGCTTTTAATGATCCAAAAATGATAATGAACAGATGGCGACAATACTTTAGTGAACTTCTCAACCTTCAACAAGAGGACCAACCGAACACTCAAGAACTCACAGTAAATGTAACTTTAGAAGTAGAACCAAGCATAACACTATCAGAGATCAGAAATGCTGTAAATAGGGCCCCCACCTAAAAAAACACCAGGCCCAGACAATACCCCGGCCGACCTAATCAAAGCAACTAAAGGGTGGGAATCAGCTGGCTCCATAGACTATTCAACCAAGTCTGGATCACACAAGAAACACCAGAAGATTGGGGGAATGCTACAATTGTTCCCATCTGGAAGAAGAAGGTAGCAAGAGGGACTGTACAAAGTATAGAGGCATAGCGCTACTGAGCCACACTGGGAAAATATTCTGCAAAATCTTGAGAAAAGGCCCCACACCCTCGACCACAGCTTAATGACTCCCAAATGGGATTCAGGAAGAACAAAAGCAGTACAGACGCAATATTCGCCCTCAGACAGTTAGTAGAAAGGACTATCAATCACAAACATTTACACGTTGCATTTGTAGATCAGGAAAAGCGTTCGACCGCGTAGATAGGCACAAGTTGTGGAAAATACTAACAACCTATGGGGTTAATGAACACCAATCAACCTTTGCAAGAACATTTATACTGACAGCCAATGTCCGATTAGAACAAATCAGGATTATCAAAAAAGTTTCCGTAGGGTCAGGAGTAAGACAAGGCTGCGTACTATCCCCGCTGCTATTCATCACGTACATTGACCACATTTGTAAAATAGCTAACACCTTGAAGAAACAACCTCGGAGAACTCTTAAATGAATTTCTTTTTGCAGACGATCAGGCAATCATATCAACAACAGAAGAACAGCTACAACAACACATCAACAGACTCAGTTAGCATGTAACGAATACAACATGAGAATTAACATCGACAAAACAGAAGTAATGACTTTCGCCAGAGAGGAAAACACTACCAACATCTCCATCGATAATCATCTACTAAATCAAATAAAAGATTTCACATACCTGGGGAGCATTTTCAGCAAATGGAAGAATAACTAATGAAATTCAACACAGATGCAAAAGCAAACCCAAATGATAGGCAAATGGCGAATTTTAAGATGCAAACCTCATATGAACAAAAAAGAGCAATTTCACAATCTTTCTCCACATTATTTTACCAGTCCCAACCCTGGCTGACAACAAGCGATGAAGAAACTAGTCAAAACAGAGATGAAGTGTCTACGCAGAATGCTGGGTGTAACAAGAAGAGACCGGTTGAGAAATGAGACATCGGGAAAAAAAGTGGGTACAACATCAGTCTAGACTTTAAAAAACAACAAATTAAATGGTTCGGTCACGTAAGCAGATTACCATCAGACAGTGCACCCCAAATAGCAATGCTGCTCCGATACAATGGGTACAAAGCAAAAGGCAGCAGAAAAGTGGCCCTCAGAGATAACAGAGCGCGAAAAGAGACTATCTGAAGCGCATACTAGGGCCGTTTAGAAATTCTTCCTGACCTGACTGTAGGCTGCGATTCGAGAAAGAAAGAAAGAAAGAAAGATATTTTTTTTCCAAAAGACATTGGTCTCAATGTTGACATCATCTCTTCTTGTCCACAGACCATCGCGCTGTTTGTCACTTCAAAACAGTTCAAGAAGCTGTGAATACTGTTGTTCAAATCTTACAATTTGGAGTTCCAATGGCTAAACTTGGTATGTTTTGATTTTGTTTTGATTTGGCATGTCATAAAAAGGGGAAAAGGTAAACCTAAAGCTCATCAAGGTGCGTATCTTATAGGATGTTGCTCTTTACCGCATCTTCTTCTTTTGGGTTCGTTTTTTCGACCAATTTTAACCCTCTTTGTGATATGTTTGATCTTTGCCAAGAACGTGTATCGTTGCACATTGTTGTACCCTACGCATAGACTTCTGCCGTTTAGGACATGTACATCTGATTTCAGTCAAACCTCCTTAGTGCCTTTTACGACATCGTGGCAAGTAACAGTGGTTCTATTCTTTATACCCACATTTGAGGCCCTGTACATGGGCAGCCATCTAATTGACTCTGTCTCTAGCCAGTTCACCCACTTCGTCGATGAAGATTAGAGAAGCTATCCTAGTAAATAAAAAACTGCCAATCGGATGTGCTGGCCCACTTGTAGACACTAACTGGCACAAATGTACAATCGCTCCCAGGCTCAAAATCACATACATCACAAGATTGGTTTAACAGTAGTCAATATGTAGCGTTCAAGAAGAAATAGAAGTTATCATTGTAAGTGTATGCTACAGCAATAAAACAGACAATTTGTTCTGACATCTTAGTTAGACATGTGATAGTTTTGAGAAGTCCTGGTATGTCAAAGTGATGCTGGAACCAGTGCTTCAAAGACTTTGTTTATTTACTCGTTGCAACATGTGTTAATTAAGTTTAATTTAATACCTTTGTGATAAAGTATTTATAACGTTTCTTTGGTATCTTTCTAGAGTTTTTGGATGACTGTGCAATTGAAGCCTTTAACAAATACAGCAATTTCAACATGCCTGTAGCCCACTCGCTGTTCCTTGAGTTTCACGGACCAGCTATTGGTCTTGAGGATCAGTTTCAATCTGTCAGTAAGTCTTCTTGTGATCGCTATTTTGATGATTATATCGTCAGATCGTTAAAAAATAAGTTGATTGTCTGGCTGTGTGTTGCGGGCCCGAGGTGGAGCAAAGATTGTGCCCTGACCTACAAGGTATGTGTAAAGGAGATTAACATAGGGGCCCTGGGAAGCTACCCCAGTAATAAAAGTGTTTCAGAAATTGGATGTGTTGGCCCTGCCTTGGGGCATAACTGGGATAACGTACAATTGCTCTTAGGCTCGGATCACATACAGATCACAAAGAGTGGTTTAACAAATGATCGATATGGAGCATTCGAAGAAAAATGTTGTCCTGCAACACACGTCGTAAACTGCTTAAATCGCGATCGATTTAACAAATTTAGTGTCTTCATCCCAAAAGACCATCATGAAGAGACGAAGAACATCCCCTTATCCCTCTTTAACTTCTTCACAATCATGCTGTTGATGCAAACCTGTCTGCTCTCTCATTCCCCGGCACCTGCATGCCCAGGACAGTAGATCCATAAGCCTCTGGGTTAGAAACCTCTATAGAGACATCCACTATCCCAAACCTGCCCTTTTGTATCTTTTTAAGAATCAATATATATATATATATATATAATATAAAATATATATCACAAAATAACGTATCACATTTCATAGAGAATATATATATATATATATATATGTAAAAGATCCAGGATGGCCAAGTGTGAGTTGTGGTAGTTTAGTAGTAGCTTGGGAGACTATAGTATTTAGTAGTAGCTTGGTAGACTATAGTAGTTTAGTAGTAGCGGGAGACTATAGTAGGCTAGTAGATGGTAGTGGTGGTTATGGAGTTCTAATAATAGAAAAGCTTATAAACTTCTTCCTGTTGCTTGTCACCGAGTGGTTATCTGGGCCAAATTTGGGCTGTAAAAATAGAACCACTGTTACCTGCCCTGCATGGTAAGAGGTGACTAGGAGGTTTGGCTGAAATCGATGCACATGTCCTAACGTGTAGAAGTCTATGCATTAAAGGCCTACCAAACCAATTGCAACGATACACGTTCTTGGGAAAAATCAAACATATCACAAGGAGTGATTAAAATTGGTAGTAAAGAATGAAACACAAAAAAGAGTATTCTTATTCGATATGGTATTTATATAAGGGATATTCATTATTGTAGGTATTATACATACTTTTTCTTCCTCTATATTTTCTTGGCCCATCTCTCTTGATCGTAATCTTGATTCTTCTCACCATTTCCTGTTTTCCTCTTTTTTTTGCTGCCTCCTCGTCATATGCTTGCTCTTCTACGTGCACGCTTCTATTGGTTGCAAAATCAACGTGTCAGTCATCTACTATATTATGTCATTCGCTGTATTGTCATCACCTGTTCTTCTGTCATTGCTATCCTATCTGATATAAAGTATGACAATGTATCATATAATCTAATGTAGTCTTTTGTTCACAGGAGATTTGGTTAGATTTAATAATGGCTCTGGCATTCAAGTAACAGATACTGTTGAGAGGAATGACTGGAAAGCAAGACATGAAAGCTGTGGGCTGTAACTGCTCTTGTACCAGGTTCAAAGGTAACCTCACGGCATAATTAGATTTTGAGTAATTTTGTTGTTAACCGCTTTTAGGTGGTTGGGCGAGACCCTGAGGGAATTTAATGGCTCCATGGCTAGTGCAGTGCCCCAAAGTTGTTCAGGTTAGGATTTTCATTTATGTCCACCGCCCGTGTGGTTCCGGCCCCCAACTGAAGCAAAGAATAATAACCTCGACCTACAAGACATGTCGTAGGCGACTGATGTAGGGCCTGGAAGCTTCCCTAGTAAAAAAAAGCATTGCAGAAATCGGATGTACTGGCCTCTTGTAGGCGCATAACTCTCGTATATCTCTCTTTGGCTCTGTCACATACAAGTCACGCCCGAGTGGTTCGGGGAAATTTGGGGTGTAAAGAATAGAACCACTGTTGCCTGCCACACATGTGTAGGGGAGACTAAGCAGGTTTGGCTGAATCGGATGCATGTGTCCCAAATGTGTGAAGTCTATCTTTGAGGCCTACAAACCAATTGCAACTATACACGTTCTTGGCAAAGATCAAACATATCACAAATATTGATTAAAATTGATCGTAAGCAGCAAAGAAGAAGAAGACATACAAGTCACATAGAGTGGTTAACTAGTGGTCGGGGGTCTCTGGCTGAGAGTTAAGCCCTTTGCCTTGCGTGTAGGTTCGAATCCGGACCGCGGGCCCTTTTGTTCCGGGGTGCAGTTTTCCAGAGACCCTTAGGATTGTTGCCGGGCTACGGAGTTCGCGCTTTGTACAATACTCAAGGCAGGGGGCGTGCCATTTCTGCGGAGAGGACCGAGCCATATGGGGTAAAACCCGGTGCAATGAAGTCAATCCTTCGGCTTTAAAACCCTTTTAAAAACCCTTTTAAAAACCCTTTAACTAGTGGTCAATATGGAGCGTTCGAAGAAGAAGATTTATATTGCAATGAATACTGAAATAATTTATATCCTCACCATTCAGAAAGCAATGACAAACTATTGAACGTATAAGTGGTGCCTAAAAAATTAACAAATCATTTACTGTGGTTGATGACAACATCCTGTAAAGTCTACTCCACGATTTTCATTTCATATTGAATTAGCCAATTTACAGGCTTTGTGCCATCTTAAAAAATCCTGCAAGCCAGTATATTGGCTCACAAGAGGGAAAGGGTTAAGATAAGATATTAACAAAAGAATCAGAACAACCTAACATAGTCAGAAAGGACGCACAGTGTAGACATGCTCTTAGGCGAAAATCATAAAGCCCAAATATATGGTAAGAAATAATCGTTAATGAGCAATAAATACACGAAGGAAGGTAAAGTGTGGGGGACTGACTATCAACGAGACAGACTCAAAACATTTCCCTTAGGATAAAACCCAGCCCTGCACATGTATAGTACTATATACAATTAGGGCTCTAAGAACCGGGATTTAACGTACAATCGTTCTTGTCAAAGATCTTCTTCTGCGATCAACTTTTGCTATGCGACTACTCCGGTATGTGTCATAAACAGGGCGGTGCGCTTGAGGTCTTCACGGTTCCCCATAGTTTGTCTTGTAGTGTTGCTTCTGTTGGCCAGATCTCCAATCTCTCACTACTCAGACTAGGGCAGTCTTGCAGGATGTGCTCTGGGGACTGCTTTGGTGCTCCACAGGTGCAGGCCGCCGAGTCCCTGAGACCCATTCTGTGGAGGTGTGCTCTGAGACTGCAGTGTCCCGTTCTAAGTCTTGTCAAAGATCAATTTTATATCACAATAAGAATGATCAAATCGGTTGCAAAGAACAAACGCTAAGCAGAAGAGGAAAAGAATCAAATAATGAGTTTCCAGGAAAAGAAAACACTCATTTAGCCCAGAAGAGAAGACCAGCAAAGAGATAATTACTTCTATCTAGATAGAACAACAGATAGAACTGGATATTATTTCAACTCAAAACTGAATACAATAGACTGAACAGATACCTACACAGACTAAGACTTGTTACATCACCCACATGTGGACAGACAGCCAAACATCCTGCAAGATTATCATCTGACGAATCAACTGCGGAAAGAACACTGGCTAACAGAGACAAACATTCATGCAAAGCTGTTTGCAAGCCTTGATGAACTAACAAACACAATAACATAAATCCAGAGAAGTAGACATTAAACAACAGCGAACCAGAAGAAGATAAGATATTTTTGTCCATTTAATAAAAAAAATGCTGGAAGAGTATAATCTTCTCTATGGTTCATTCCAGCCTTACTCGACAGATGTTTGCGTACCAATCTCAAAATTGCCTGATATCATTGTTAAAACTAAAGAAATGATTACTAAAGCAAAAGTTCGAGGTAAGATTGTCATTTATTTTTAAACCTTCATGCCTTCAACAGTTCTTCTTCTTGTGTTTGCCCGCTATGATTTTAGGCATAGTCAGGACACCTAGTATGTCGATTCTGACTGATTTTTGCGTAAAGTCCTGCTTGCTTATTTATCAATGTTTCCCGCCATACACAGGTGCCTTCTCTAACATAGAGGTGAACAGTTCTTATATAAGTGGTTGGGCAGTCAATGGCACAGTTGATAGCAGTCGCCCGAGTGGTTACCGGGCCCAAATTTGGGGTGTAAAGAATAGAACCACTGTTACCTGCCACGCATGTCGTAAGAGGCACTAAGGAGGTTTGGCTGAAATTGGATGCACATGTCCTAAACGCATAGACTTCTACACGTTTAGGGGCCTACCAACCAATGTGCAACATGTATACGTTCTTGTCAAAGATCAAACATATCACAAAGATTGATTAATATTGGTCGTAAAGAACGAACACAAGGAAAGAAGAAGTCATGAGGGTGGTGGTTCTAATGCAGGTAATGTCAAGTGGTTTTCTTTGGTGAGGGGTAGGTACTGAGTAGTGGCAGTCAGAAAAGAACTATAGATGTCCTAAAATACCTGCTGGTGACCCTCTTAAAGGGTCTGATAAAATCTCAGGCGATGATCTGTTTCCAATGGCCATGCTAAATATTTATATAACTGTGGTGCCACCACCATGGGAAACAGCCAGGTGGTGGTGGGACCGGACCCCTGCCTCGAAGGGGTCCACCCTTAGCTACTGGCGGCCTTGTTGATTCTTGCAAAGCCAGGGAGGACAGTCTACTGGCAGCAAGGACAAACTTCACCCTCACAATTATGCAATGAATGAAGGTAACCAACAAAACGAGAGCTAGAGGAACGCTCTGACAGCAGAAAAGATTGACATCTGCTGATCAAGAGACGACCTTAATCCGGAAATAGATTCAGCATTAGAGGATTTGAAACCTTCCGTCAGGATAGAGAAAATAGACATAAGGGTGGAGTAGTAACACTAGTTCGTAATTCCATACCGGCAGTTGAACTTCACAGGTCCAATCAGATGAGCACAGAATTCATAGCTGTTCAACTCCTTATCAACAACACTAAGATGACACTATACAATATATACTCACCACTCTCCATTCAAACTGAGCTGGAAGCTATCAAAGTTCAAGATGTCAACTTGCTTATAGTAGGAGACTTCAACAGCCACTCACCAAGCTGGGGCTATGACACGCTAGATCCTCGAGTGAAAGCCTGAAGAATGGCTGATCACCAACAGTCTCACCATTCTCAACCACCCAGATGATCCTCACATATGTTACTCACGACGGTGGCGCACAACAAGCACCCCAGATCTGGCTTTTGCACAGATGACATTACAGGATAACGAAAGGCAAGTCTCGACCAGATTGAGGTAGTGACCATAGACCAGTGAAACTCCTCATAAATAACATTAACAAGGAGGAACTTACAAACTCTGCCCCTAGTTGGAATTACAAAAAGGCAGACTGGAAGTTATTCAAGAACTACAGACAAGTACTGTAAAGAAATTAATCAATCAGGAAAAGTGGACAGAGATGCATCGTTATTCAATAAGCCATTTTAGATGCTGCAAAAGGCTATACCCTGGAGGAGGAGAAAACTACAAGCCATATTGGACACCAGAGATGGAAGTTCTCCATAGCCTGCTTTGCATGCCAGAAATACAATGGAACTCGCACCAACGGACCAAATGTAATGCAACACAATAGAGCAAGGGCCCTTTATGTTAGAGAAAGAAACCAGCAGTGTAGAAAATCCTGGAAAGAAAAGACAGCCTCTTTGAACATGGAAAAGATACTCAAAAGTTGTGGAGACTTACAAAGCCCTGAACGATGACAACCCATCTAGAGGGAAAACAGTTCTCCAGCAAGGAGAACAACTTTCCAGGAAAGCTAGCAGCCACCCTGATGGCCCAGTGTTACAAGCAAGAAAGCTCATGTCAATAAGTCAGAGCAAGGAAAAGAAGTCAGAAGTGAGATAAATGCTACATTCAAAAAGCAACAAGTGAACCCTGTATGGAGGTAGACATCACACTGACTGAGCTGCAGAAGCACTGGAAAAGCTCAATCAGTAAAAGGCCCCGGACCAGATGGAGTATCAAACGACATGCTCAAACAAATAGGCCAAATAGCACAGAGTCTTCTACTCCAGATTTTTAACAATAGCTGGAGACAGGGGAGAGTCCCAGACATCTGGAAAATGCCACAATCCACCCAATTTTCAAAAGTGGAAAAGACAAAAGGATCCGCAGAGCTACAGACCTATAAGTTTGCTAAGTTGCACTGCAAAACTGCTGAAGAGAGTGATAACCACTAGACTCCAGTGGTTTTAGAATCCAACCATAAACTGGATCCAGCTCAGACAGGCTACAGGCAGCATAGAAGCACTGATGACCAAGTGGCATACCTCACAAAGGACATAGAAAATGGCTTCCAAGAAAAGAAGAAAACCCTCACTGTGTTCTTCAACATGTCTAAGGCCTTCGACAAAGTCTGGAAAGATGGTTTGCTACTCAAGCTCTTACGCAGTGGAATACGGGCAGTGAATATATTGGATAAAAGACTTTTACCCATGAGCAAGCATCTGTAAAATTGGATGGAGTGCACAGTCCCAGATTCAAATTAAGAGCAGGAGTCCCACAGGACAGCGTACTGTCCCCATTGCTTTTCCTGGTATATATTAATGATCTCCCTACAAACTCTGCCCAGACATGTATCACACTCTCTCCATGCTGATGATCTAGCTGTGTGGTACACCTCAGAGTTTCTGGGTCCTGCCATCTTTAAACTCCAGGCCAGCCTGAACAGCGCCATAATGTGGGCAAGTAAATGGGGTCTAGAAATAAACCGAAGCAAAACTATAGCAACGCTTTTCTCATTGTCAACAAAGGAAGAACACTTCAGACTGAAATTTAACGATGATATCGCTCCCGCTCCCATACTCCAACCTTTTGGGAGTTAAGCTTGACAGTCGTCTGACATGGAAACATCACATAATGGAAACAAACAGAAAGGCTATGAGGAAACAAAGTGTGATGAGGAAGCTGGCTGGAACTACCTGGGAGCTGATATTCGAATCCTGAGTCAGGTGTACACTGGTGCAGTTAGACCGACCCTCGAATATGCATCATCGAAATGGATATCAGCAGCCCATTCAAACAAATCGATACTGGAAAAACACAAAACAGGTGTCTGCGTACTTTTTGGGAGCATGAAATCTACACCAATTGTAGAAATGGAAAAGGCAGCCAACATCCAGCCCTTGGAAGACAGAAGAAGGAGAAAAGGGATTCTACAGACTGAAAGGATCAAAAGAATGCCTCACCATCCACTGCATAGAAAAATGCGGCTAGAACAAAGAACAGACTAAAGCGCACAAGTCTAAACCACAAAGCAAAAGAAATAGGAAAGTCATACTTGGAACTACTAAATCATAATTCCATACCTGAAGAATTGCTTTT